>JAYESA010000020.1:34216294-34345557 GCA_036927795.1 Iris macrosiphon | reverse complement strand
CGGCATGAATTTCACACGCTTGGTACTTTCTTTCATAGTCAACGGCATTCTCTACCATTGTGGGCCAGTAGTAACCCATTCTCCGGAGATGGTCCTGTAGTTTTGGGCCGGTTTGGTGTGTACCACAGACGCCATCATGAGCTTCGCGAAGGGCCTGTTTCGCTTTTGCATTCGATAGGTATCGTAGCAGAAGGCCATCGTAGGACCGACGATACAACATTTTGGTAGCTGTTTCGTAATAGAATCGGAGGAAACATCTTCTGATTGAAATGGATGCCTTTGGGTTTTTGGTAGAATTCCATAGACCGCATAGTCAATGAATGGGAGTCTCCAGTCATGGGTATCAGTGTGTACTTTCGTCGCGTAGCTCAGACATAGGCAGAGATTATTTTTGGGACAGACCAGTTCTTGACCGATCACCGTGATTAGCTGATGGGTGTTGTCTGGAACCGCCAAGGAGATAGTGAGGCCATATATGGTGTTAGCCTCGACGTTCTATAGCTGAGGAACGTGCTCAATGAAAAATCCCTCAAAGTTTGAGATGATGCCAAGCGCAGCTTGGTGGTACGGAATTAGGTCTTCATTCCGGACTTCATATTCATCTCGAACTTGGTTGACTATCAGCTTGAAGTCATTGTATGCCTCTAAATAGTCCAGCCCTACTTGTTTAGCAAGTTTGAGTCCAATAATGAGAGCGTTGTATTCTGCCACGTTGTTGGAGCATGGCTCCGTAAGGGAATAAGCTCGATTAATGACCAGATTGTAGGGGAAGATTAATACTATCCCAACTCCGACGATGATATTGCCTTTAGGCCCTGCTCTCGAAACACCATCGAAGAAAATTTGACATACAGCTTCGCACAAAGTCACGTTTGAGTTTGCCACTTCGTCTGGAATCTCGTCGTAGAGTTTCGCGGTTTCTGGCACCAGATGTGCTGCTAGAAAATCGGCCAGTGCTTGGCCCTTGACGGCTTTCTAAGGGACAAACACCATGTCGAATGGAGACAGTAGTATCACCCAGGTAGCCTTGCGGGAACTAAGCACCCCTAGTTTAGTCATGAGAACTCTGAGAGGATTGACTCATGAGATCACATGAATGGTTTATCCTGTCACGTAATTCTGAGTCTTCTGGATACCGAATACTAGAGCAAGGCATTACTTTTCGGTGGGGGTGTACCTAAGTTCTGTGTCAACCATCATTCTGCTAAGATAATAGATGGTATATTCGTGACCGCATCACTATTCTGGGCTAATAGAGCACTGAGGGAGTGATCCATTGCACGTACATAAAGTAGAAAGGGATTTCCCATAACCGGGGCCACCAGTACTAGAGGATTTGATAGGTATTCCTTGAGGTCGTCGAACGCACGTTAGCACTCTTCATTCCAGACAATGGTGACATCATTCTTCATGAGCTGGGTAAACGACCGACAACGCCCAAAGAGATTTGATATAAACCTCCTGATGTATGCCAACCTTCCTTCCAAGCCACAAAGTTCTAGGAGGTTCTTGGGCGGCTTCATCTCCAGGATTGCTCTGGTTTTGTCGAGGTCTACGTTGATACACCTGGAAGTGATGATAAAGCCAAGGAATTTATCGCTGGAGACTCCCAGAAAAGATATAGTAGGTTTCATCTTGAGCTGGTGCGTACGTATGAGGTCGATCACAATCTTCAAGTGCCTGAGGTGATCATCTTTGGAGCGGCTCTTGACAGCGATGTCATCAACATAATATTCCACCATCTTGTATAGATGTTCACAAAAAATAGTGCTCATAGCTCGTTGGTATGTAGCACCCGTGTTCTTCAGACCGAAGGGCATGACTGTGTAGCAGTATACTCCTATCGGTGTTCTGAACGATATATGCTTCTCGTCTTCAGGAGACATCTAGATTTGATTGTAGCCTGAGAATCCGTCCATGAAGGACATGGGCTCGAAGCTACAAGTGTTATCGGTCAATATATCGGTGATCGAAAGAGAAAAATCGTCCTTAGTGTACACCAAATTTAGATAAAGGAAGTCGATGCAGATCCGGATCTTTCTATTATTTTTGATAACGGACACGATGCTGTCCACCCAATATGGATAATGTTCCTCGTGAACAAAGCCACTAGCTATTAATTTGTTGACTTCATCTTCGATGGCATTCATGATATCCGGGCGGAACCACCGTTGCTGCTGTTTGACAAGCTTGGCGTCCAGTAAGATATTGAGCTTGTGGACCACGATTTGGGGGTCCAGTACTGGCATGTCTTCATAGCTCCAAGCAAAGACATCAATGTATTTTCGGACGAGCTGTAGCAAGAATTTTTGGTCTTCGTCGGAAAGACTTCTGCTAACGAAGATAGGTTTGGGGGAGGATTCGTCACCCAGATTGACTTGTATGACTTTGTCCTCGGTAGAAGGTTCTCGTTGTTCGAACTGCATCTCCCATTGTGCATCTAAGAGTTGGGCCAACGGTTCTACTTCAAGGAGTTCCTGTGGATCTTCGTCATCTTCTACAGGGTCAGCTGACACCATGTTGGCAGACAATGTTTGCTTGAGCATCTCCCCGATAGTGACGTTGGAGTCCCAAACGAAAGATTGCGAAGAGTGGGAGTGAACCTCATCTTCTTCATCTAAACCTTTGGGGGTTGTGGGAGGCGTTACATACCCTAAGCCATGCTTGGTTTCATGGTAGTAATCCTCGGACTTGCTTGCGGGAGCAGGTAGACGCAAGGGCAATCGTCGGACCTTGCCTTAGTTTAATCCTCGGTTATTTTTAAGATCATAGCCCATCTTCAGGATGATGTGTTTAGCTTGACCACAAAATCGGTAGAGTTGTATTTTACCGGTGTCGGGTTCTGTCTCTTGTTCCTATGGGATGAATGACCGGGGGCGTTCAACCCTGTCAAAGATGATGGGTTTGTCTCCCTCCTTCTTGCTGGAACCGTGAAGTAGGAATCTTACCTAGCGTCTAAAGAGAGGTTTTTGAGTGGTTGCTGCGGGAGTTTGCTAGTGGACCTGAGGACTGTTCCGCTGGGGAGACTTTGGGGATCCATCATCAGTTGTGTATTCAGGACTCTTGGATACAGATGATTGCTTTTACAGAAATTTGCAAAGAGAAGTACATACTGTACAAAATATAGGTACTGTATATTCTGCATTTGTTGGAGAATTTTGCTCCTGATTAGCAAATCTTTCTTAGGCTTTGCGAGCCCGTATACATTGTTGAATCGAGGAAACACCATCCTTGATGCCTTTGATAGAAGGTTGGATCAAGAAAATATTGTCCTCGATGTCCATCTTGTCAACCATGGCCAAAAGTTTATGATTTTGGCACTTTAGCCCTACAGGTTATCATCTTTTCAGAGTGATGGCGCGTACTAGCATCTCCATATCCTAGCCCTTTGTGAGTGTTGTTGTAATAACTGTTGGATTGTAAAGGAATACGCTGTAATTTACCAAAGTTTAAACATTCAGCTTTTTGGAGGTCATAGCCCATTTTCGACATGAGACGAAGTGATTGTTGGTTGTAATGATGGAACTGTGGCAGCTCATCATTTATTGCATTGAATACTGTTGATGACTTAGCTTATACAGTATAAGAGGCTCTATGCACGGGAACACTGCCACGTATACACTAGAGAGTTGGCTGAGTTATGCGCGTAGGATCACTATCGTATGTGCACAATTGTCTACCAAGCCGAGGACCACCGTTTGTCATGCATTTTTGTATATCGCACAGGGGAACACTGTATTTTTTCCATAAGGATTTGTTTTGAAGAGAAGTACTATCGTGTGCATATCACTACTAGAATAAGCGGGATTAGCGACGTTTTTTAGCGACTCCAGGTAAAAACGTCGCTAATTTAGCGACTCCATGTAAAACGTCGGTAGACGTCGCTAATTGACGATATTTACCGACGTTTAGCGACTTATGTTCAGTTTTTATAAGATTAGTCGCTATAAGTTCAATTTTGGTCGCTAAACGTCGCTAATATATCTAAGTTGGCGACGTTTAGCGACGCAAATAGCGACGTTTATATTAGAAATATTTAGCAACGTGTTTAGCGACGACCGTAACGTCGCTATAATTTAATTTAGCGACGTCCTTATTTGACGTCGCTAAACGTCGCTAAAATTTGGTTAATTAGAGCTCGGTTTCATTTTTCCCCATGTGTTGAAATTTCGAAACGAAACAAAATTTCTCCCGCCCCCCCCCCCCCCCCGCTCCGTCGACCGCCTGCTCAGTCGACCTCCCCCGCGGCTACTCCGGCATCCCCCTCCTCTTCCTCGAGCTCTAGGTAAAGCCTAACTCTCTCTCTCTCTCTCAGAACACATGTGATACTGACACAGACACGACACATACACACAGATGGTGACACAGACACGACACGACACACACACACACTGACACAGACACTGATAAGGACCTAGGGTTAGGATTAAGTTTTTTGACATGGACACAGACACTAATATCACATGGACACAGACAGACACTAATATCACATGGACACAGACACTAATATCACATGGACACAGACACTAATATCACATGGACACAGACTTGGGGCTCTGGCATGGGGCACTGCAGCAGTGCACCCAAATGGTGCCTGTCAGTTAGGCTTGGGGGCAGTCCCTAGGCAGTGCAGAGGCATGCCTTAGTGCATCTCAGTTTCAGTTTGGTATCAGTCATCAGTACTTATACACTGATACGTATCAGGGACTGTGTGAGGTATCAGTACAGGCAATTGTAGGAGTTGATGCAGGCAAGGTATAAAGTCAAGTGTTAATAGGGTATATATAGATATGTAGGTTAGTGATGTTTAGAGATGTTAGATAGGAGTGTACTAAGATGGTATCTAGAATAAGCGGGATGGCATGCTCGAGCCTTGTAGTGGGCAGTGAGAAGGAGGTCTGCAACAGTGAGCAGGCAACCGAAGAGGAAAACCATCAGCACTGTGTCATTTCAGCAACCATGTATCAGTAAGTATCAACAAGTCCCACTGTATCAGTATCCGTTTTCAGTTGCATTTAGTGAGCTATGTATACTAGTTTTAGTTAGCTTAGTGTCCAGGTATTGGTTAGTTGGTTTAAGATGGGTTAGCATGAATATTGCTTATTTTAGACTTTGATAAATGAAAGTATGTATTATATCAGATATGATTTTTATAGTACGATTAAGTTATGAAGCTAGGTGATAAACCACTGTATGTAATAATTTATATGATACATACTGTCATTTTTGCAGAAGTATCTAGAAATGGATATGAATTACTATCTGCGTCATCGTTCGTGGATGTACAACCGTCATCCTAATGACATGTGCGGTGTGCGGGATGAATTCATTGAGGGTGTACAGCAGTTCCTGTAGTTCGCCAAGGCGTTCCCTCAGTACATGGACGGTACCAAAATTAAGTGTCCGTGTGTGAGATATCGCAACAGGAAATATCATCCAGAAGTGGAAGTTACGTATTATTTATACTCGAAGGGCTTTACGCCGAATTACTATCAGTGGACCGCGCACGGAGAACTTGTATCTCTAGCATCGGAGTCGGAGCCCTATGTGGAGCCGTATATGGATGTCTAAGACCACGATGCTTACGACGACGGGTTGGTGAACATGGTTTATGATGCGGCGGGGCCTAGTTTCAATCCTGACAATTATGATGCGGTGGGACCGAGTTTCAATCCGGACAATTATGATGCAGCTGAGGAGGCACCGAATGTCGATGCTGCAAAGTTTATGGAGTTGCTTGAGAATGCAAGGACTCCACTATATCCTGGTTGTGAGGATCATTCACCGTTGGAGGTGGTTACAAGATTATTGAGCATCAAGTCCGATTTTAACATGTCGCAAGAATGCTATAATCGACTGCTCGATTTGATTACAGAGATCTTGCCCGAGGGTGCAAAGTTGCCTAAAGACTTCTATCGATCTAAGAGGATGGTGAGATCGCTTTGGATGGGATACGAGAAAATCGATGCATATCGCAACGGGTGCATGTTGTACTACAAAGACGACAAGGATGAAGATGCGTGCAGATTCTGTGGTGCTGATCGCTACAAGGCCACTGTTAGAGGAAAGTCTGTCGGTGCAAAGAAGCCTACCGATTCGATGCACTACTTGCCTTTGACGCCGCGGTTGCAGCGGTTGTTTATGGTTAAGGAGACTGCAGAAAACATGAGTTGGCACAGGCGAAAACAGATCGAAGGAGTATTGGATCATCCATCCGATGGAGAAGCATGGAAGAACTTTGATCGAGAGTATCCACATTTTACCGAGGAAGCACGTAATGTCAGATTGGGGCTCTGCTCTGACGGTTTTACCCCATTCGAACTTTCGGGCTCCCAGTATTCGTGTTGGCCTGTGATCGTCACTCCGTACAATCTACCGCCTTGGATGTGCATGAAGACTCCGTATATGTTCCTAACCGTTATTATCCCGGGTCCGAACAATCCGAAGAGGAACATCGATGTGTATTTACAGCCTTTGATAGATGAGTTGAATCAGCTGTGGGAAGTAGGTGCCAACACGTACGATGTTTCTAGGAAGCAGAATTTTCAGATGAGGGCAGCACTTATGTGGACCATCAACGACTTTCCGGCCTATAGAATGTTATCGGGATGGAGCACCCATGGTCGTCTCTCATGTCCGTATTGCATGGACCGTTCTCAGGCTTTCCGTTTGAAACACGAAGGCAAACCGTGCTTCTTCGATTGTCATCGACAATTTTTGCCGAAGGATCATCCGTACCGGAGGAATCGGAATGCTTTTCGTGCGGGAGTTGTGGAGAAGGCCAATCCACCGCCAAGGTGGCCCGGATACACGATATGGGAAGAGGTAAAAGATTTACCAAGTGCTATCGAAGAGCCTGCTAAGGGGTACAAGTGTGACGGATTTGGTCGCACCCATAACTGGACGAAGAGGAGTATATTCTGGGATCTGCCATATTGGAGCACCAATCTGATCAGACATAACCTTGATGTCATGCATATCGAGAAGAATGTGTTTGATAACATAATTAATACTGTAATGGATGTAAAGGGGAAGACGAAAGATAATCCGAAGGCCAGGATGGACTTAGAAGACATATGTAGACGTCCTGCATTGCATTTGATAGAGGAGGGGAATGGAAAGTTAAAGCAACCTAAGTCAGTTTTCTCACTGGATAAAGAGGATAAAGGTAGACTTTGTAGGTGGATTCAGGATCTCAAGTTTTCAGACGGGTACGTGTCGAACTTGAAAAGATGCGTCGACCTCAAGGAGAACAAACTAGTAGGTATGAAGAGCCACGATTGTCACGTATTCATGGAGAGGTTAATTCCGATTGCATTTCGGGAATTCTTACCGCAGGTCGTTTGGGACCCATTGACAGAGCTGAGCATATTCTTCAGAGATCTTTGTTGTACTAAGTTGCTCGTCGATCGTCTAGAAAAGCAAGAGAGGGACATTGCGGTAACACTATGTAAGCTCGAGAAGGTGTTTCCTCCTGGATTCTTCGACTCTATGGAGCATTTGCCAATTCATCTTTCCTATGAGGCACGTGTTGGTGGTCCTGTCGGTTATCGGTGGATGTACCCCTTCGAGCGCCATCTGAATCACCTAAAGAGAAAGGTGAAAAATAAGGCACGGGTTGAAGGCTCTATTTGTGAAGCTTATGTTCTCGAGAAGATTACAAACTTTTGCTCAACGTATTTCAAACCGCATGTTGCTACTAATAGGACGAAAGCTCCCAGAAACGACGACGCATATCAGGAATCTAATGATACAATACTCAAAGTATTCAATGCATCCGAAAAGCCCTCGGGAAAAATGAAGAAGAGATATTTGAATGACGATGAGCTAAGGGCTGCTCAATTGTATATATTACTCAATTGCGACGAGGATGAAGTGGAGAAGCTAGAGGGGTAAGTAATTAATACGTCCACGTTTACATCATCTCAATGTAATAGTATAAGATACTATTATGCTACTAATCAGCAGTTGCTTCATTGTTTTTCAGCACATATAATGATGAGTTGAGGTCGGTTAGACCCTACATAACAGACGAAGAAGTAGAACAAGATATGAGATGCCATTTTTCTTCTTGGTTGAGCGCATATGTAAGATGCTTGGTAATTACTTTTTATTTCTGTACTTGTAAAACAAATAACTTACTATCGCTACTTTGGTATTTAGGTCGATCGTCTAATATCACCCGAGACTGAATCTATTAGGACTCTAGCCAAGGGACCAATTACTGCCGTAAAAATATGGCCAAGTTTCTGTGTGAATGGGTTCAGGTTCAAGTCAACAAATGCTCCTACCAGAGACAGCTTTCTGGATCTTGATTCCACGAAAAACAGTGGTTTGTGTATCAAATCTACAAACTACAAAGACGTCAATCCGGGCAATAATTTTTTTGGCATCTTACGAGAGATTGTGGAGTTGACATATAATTATGGCCCAGAACCTGCTAATATCGTGCTATTCAGGTGTGAATGGTTCGATCCGATTCAAGATCAAGGTTGGAAAATTGACAAGCATGGCCTTGTGGATATAAACTACAAGCGTAGATATCAAGGCTACGAACCATTTGTCCTATCAAGTCAGGCTCAGCTCGTGTACTTCACAACTTATCCTAGACGGGGGACAGCGAGGTCGGATTGGTGGGCAGTATGCAAGACTAAAGCTAGAAATACCTTTGACATTGACGAAATAGCTTATCAGGAGGACGATCTACCTCTTGTAACAAATATTGTAGATGTGGACTCAACGAAAGTTACTCATTACACGAGTAATAATGTAGAAGATGTAGAATTATCCGAAGAGGACGACGAAGTAGATGAAAGTGAAGACGAGGAAGAGGAAGAGCAGGACGAGGAAGGCGAACAAGATGAATTTTCTGAAGATGATTGAAAATATAAAATATTCCATGTAGAATGTAACTGTATTTGGACTGTAAATATTGCATGTAGAAGTAGATGTTGACATTAACGAATATATGTATTATATTTTGACTGTATAATGCTTTGAGATATGTATCACATTTCGACTGTATAATGCTTTGAGATATGTATCACATTTCGACTGTAGAATGTAGTATATATTTGTGTTTCTCTATATTCATCATATGTTGTTATCAGATATGACAGGATGACGCGGAGGATTCGGCAGGTCCCGAGGTAGACAGAGTGCCACTCCGGTACTGCCTACTGTTGGTTCCGGATCATCGTCGCCCAGTACTCCAGTATATCGATCAGCCACATCTCCGACTGCGACGACGTTGCGTGGCATCACTCCTGGGACGAGTAGTTCCAGGCGTGATAGTACTCCCTCGTCCAGCGTTCCTCCTGCTGACGGAACCATGGAGACAGATGAGCATGTAGAGGAGGTCGTGCCGACGTTGTCCCAGCATCAGCAAGATCCTCCATGCGCACCACCGGAGGAGACGAGGACAGAGATTTGGGCCGACGGTACAAAGTAAGTCAATTAGATGGTTTAGTATATATTTGTGTTTCTCTTTATTCATCGTATATTGACTTTTTCAGTAATCTAAATTATTATTTCTGTATAGATATCGTCCATCGTCGGTTCAGAGACGCCTGGGCCAATTTTTGAGGAACAACTACGGTGGCCCTTGGATCAACTACTCTGAGGCTCCGGAGGAGAGGAAGGCGTTCTGGTTTGCGCACTTCCAGGTAAAAGTATATTAAATAAATCTTCTAATTTATGCATATTCGTGATGCTAACTTAATGAATTATTTATTGTAGCAAACGTATTTTTATCCTCCGCACCGGGCCGAGTTGATTGAGCGGCTCTTTCCTACCGTTGCCGCCAAGCTTATCCGAGATGCTCTGGATGACCAGAAGGCTCGTGATCGTGCTGAAAAACCGATCCAAGGTTGGATCATGCCTGAGCAGTGGACTGCGATGAGGACTAGATTCGACGATCCGAGCTACAAGGAAAGGTCTAAGAAGGCCAAGGCGGCTAGGCAGAATGCTGCCAAGTGGTGTGGTGGCTCGATTCCGATGACGGAACATTTTCGTCGTTTGGTATGTTTTTTCTTTTAAAATATATTATTTTAATATAAGTACCATAAAATGGTACTTGGAAAAAATATTTAAGTTTAGTAATAAAAAAAATATTTTTAACAGGTACAGAGGGGTGAGGATGCAAACATGGTGACCGTCTTCTTGGCCACCCATCGCAAGGACGGAAATCTCATTGATGAGAGGGCCTCAGAGACCTATGTAAGTATTACTTTACTTTGTGTTTATTTTAATATAACTTAGGCAATTATTGAGTTTCCAAACCTTTTCTAGGCCGAGTATCTTAGGCTTCGTGAGCGGGCGACTGCTAGTGCACCTACACCTGGAGAGGCTGGTGCTTCGTCGCAGCCCGGTCCATCTCCGTCGGCGGACGACCTGTGGGTGACCGCAGCTGGTGGTCTCCAGAGGGGTACGTACTACGGTACGGGCTCCTATGGCGCCCTGGTTGCGACGCAGTCATCTAGGGCCTCCCCGACAGCTGTGCATTCCACACACCCCTCGCAGTCGCAGCCCTCGCAGTCGTCGGCCAGAGTCCAGGAGGCCGTTGACCGTCAGATTGCGTCTCTCCGTGACGACTTGCTGCGAAGTATGGAGGACCAGTCCCGGTCCCAGCCGCAGGCGGACGATCCGATGCTCATCGCACGATTGGATATGCTCGACCGCAGCATGACGGAGCTACGAGAATTGACAAATGATATTAGAGCCTCCAATGATCGCAACATCATGGAGCTGCAGGTGTCACACCTATCGATGGGCGAGAAGCTGACGAGGATGCATGCGTCACAGCTATCGATGGGCGAGAACCTGACGAGGATGCAGGATTCAATGGGTGATAGCAGTACGAGGCTGTTATCTACCCTGGATTCTTACAACCAGCGACTCGCATACTTGGAGCGGGCACGGCCTCCACCGACGTCACTGCCTTCTCCATCGACATCGGTGTCGATTCCACGGGACGAGTATGAGGAGTTGTTATCCTTCAAGCGCGCCGCTGGTCACCCTCCTGCAGATCCGTAGTAGTATAGTTATTTTTATTATTATTTATGAATTATTGATACTTCAACAATAGACATGATGTATGATGCTTCTTGTGGTCTTTAATTTTTTAGTTAATTTAATTGGATTATATAGTTATCCACATTTAATTGGATTGATACTTCTTGTGGTCTTTAATTTAATTGGATTATATAGTTAACTAGATTGAATCATGTTGGTGTGTATGATGAAGATGATGTAAAACTGCAGGGAATCACCAATATTTGCTTCTGCACATTATTTTTTTATTTTTTTTAAAAAAATTAGCGACGTTATTAGCGACGTTTAGCGACGTTTAGCGACGTTAATTTACGTCGCTAATTACGTCGCTACTTAGCGACGCTGTAAAACGTCGCTAAGGACGTCGCTAATAACGTCGCTAATTACGTCGCTAAACGTCGCCAATTGCTGACATGGCAGTATAGCCAGGTCATTAAAGACGTCGGTGTAACATCGCGATAGATGTCGCTAATCAGCGACGTTTAGCGACTTTTCTAAACATCGCTTTTTAGTGACTTGGCGTCGCAAAACGTCGCTAAATTTAGCGACACATTAAAGTCGCTAAAAAACGTCGGCATAGCGACGTTTAGCGACGTTTTTTGTTTTAGCGACTTGGTGTTTTTCGACTGCTTTGAAACGTCGCTAATTACGTCGCTAAACCTAATTAGCGACGATTTTTGGTTATTTAGCGACGTTTTTAGACGTCGCTAATTTGACTTTTTCTGGTAGTGTATGAAGTATGATACATCCTTGCGCTGAAGACTTGCTCGGATGCGTATAATAGAACGATGCCTATCATGCGCCATTGCTAATGAGTCGTACGAGACTTGGCTCTTGTGCACAGAGAGACTTGTTGAGCTGCGCTGACAATCCAAAGTCTACAGTTTGTTTTTTCTACAAAAAGGATCATGCGACTCGTCCTGCATTGCTTTTTCTTTGACCTGGTCATTGAAGGTGCTTTGACGTCGGGCGCCTCAGAATCCCGCGGGTAGGCAAGACCAGACCTAGTTCCCCCTGCCCAGGCCTCCTCAGAGGTGGGAGAAACCATGTTGCAGGAGTTGGCATTTTATGTTTTAGGCCTAACAGTGGAAGGCGCTGCTTGCTGCGTCAAGTCTGGGACAAGATCCGGGTAGACCCACATGGTTTTGCCCAGAGGTGTAGTAAGAGGTGTCATCCTGGCTGCTTGGTCGTGAGCTGGTAGAAGATTGACTACCTCCATTGTTGCCCCCGGGATCGGTACAACTCTGTCCTGGACTTCCGTTGCAGGAAAGTTACTGAACTGGAGGGCCACCATGTTTGGGGCAACAGTCACATCATCGAAGTCCAGGGAGAGGGCTTTGGTATCGATCAAACCCTGGATTTACTACTTCAATGTGTAACAATTCTGTGCTGCATGGTGGACGTACCGGTAGAAGTGACAGTACTTCGGGTTATTTATGTTTGCCGCTTCCGGCTGGCATTTGTCGTTGGGGAGCCGAAGTTTTCCTCCCTTCATCAACATGGCAAAGATGGGTATGACATCATCATTCTCGAAAGAGTAAGTCTCCTTTGGTTTCGAAGCTTCTTCCTATTTTTTCTCCGGCTTCTTGGTTAAGTTGGCGACCAAGGCTTGTTTTCCTTTTCCATCGTGTCTGTTGTTGCCGTCGTTGTTGTTGTTGGGACGTCTCCCCCTATCATCGGAGACAGGGATCTATATGCCCAAGAGTCAGGTGTCTTTGACCTTCTTCTCGG
Source organism: Iris macrosiphon (assembly GCA_036927795.1). Taxonomy (NCBI): domain Eukaryota; kingdom Viridiplantae; phylum Streptophyta; class Magnoliopsida; order Asparagales; family Iridaceae; genus Iris; species Iris macrosiphon. The sequence goes on along the minus strand of JAYESA010000020.1, from coordinate 34,332,774 downwards.
TATCGACCACTTTTATAATAAACGTCATACAGTCTTTAAGCTGGCTATCACCCATCTAGAGGCTGACTGTCGAAAGTAGGTTTCTCCGGCACATCTCCATCAGCGTCATCTCGGGATTGCCAGGAGGCAGCCTCAGTACAGCTTGTTGGAACCGCTCGATATAATTTTGTGCTAGTTCCTTTTCTCCCTGGGTAACGTCAGGGAGGAAATAGTCATGTCACTTCTCGCCTCATAGAATCTTTGGAGAAAAAGACTCTTGAGGTCATCGAATGATAAGATACAGTTATCTTGTAGACTGCAAAATCAGTCGAAGGCCACCCCAAACAATGCCCCGACGAAGAGCCTAGTGAGTATAGCATCGTTGCAGGGTAGGTGCTCCGTCGTAGTTTTAAAGTAGCTCATATACTGGCTGGGGGAGGACTTCCTGTCAAATGTATCAATATTGAAGGGTTTGTACTTAGAAGGATATGGTACATCCCTCCATTCCAGCGGATATGGCTGCCGCACTCCGAGATCGCAGAGTGAGTCCTGATTGCTCAAGGAATCTATGCGGGCTCAGAGTTCTCGGACCTCCCTCATCGCTTTCCTAGCTTCATCTGTCGTGGGAGGAGCAGACGACCCTAATAGCGCATGACAGTCGCCAACGGGGGGAGCAATTTTATTTGAATCTGTATTAGTTCCAGGATCTTGACCTGAGGCCCTTGGTGGTTGGGAGGCTACAGTCGCCTTGATGTCTAGTACTGCTTGGGTAAAGGCTTATATTGACTCACTCATAGTTTGTATTACGATCTCGAGGGTTTCGAGGCACTACTGATCACTGGGGGCTTCATGGTCGTCCTCTGCCATATGTGTCATTCTTATATGAGGCGAGTAGGAAGGGACGATTGACGTAGCACTTTTCGTCTCGGACTCTTGCAGTGAATAGTCGTCGGGGAGATCTGATAGTGCTGCATCCTATTCAGAATATGATGGAACACTATCCCCAGCGTAGGAGGCTGTGTCTCCTTGGTGAGGGTGGCTACCCCCGGTGTCTGTTCCTTGAGAATCGCTAGCTCCTCGGAATACCGGATTGTTGTATAGGTCCGGGGGATTACCACCCCCATCTTGCGCAACCCCGGGTAGTTCTGAAGAAGAACTACCCCCAGTGGCTGGGAGCTTCTTCTTCGAGCGGGTACTCTGGAAAACACCTTCTGCATGTCTCGCTGCTGGTTCTCCTGGTAGTCGCCTTCGCAACGCACTAGTAGAGAGCGACGGACTGGAGGTACCCAACTTCTTTTATCCTTTGGTGGGGAAAGCTTTCGAGTCAAGTAGCATAAGGTAAAATGAAGCTCCTCCTCCTCTGGTACTTTTACCTGATCTCCGGGTTATTGCCGGATAGGTTCTTTCTGGTGCAGTCGCTGGAAGGTCGACTCCTGCTTGTGGGTGTTTTCACTTTATTACAGTAGCAATTGATAATGATCTTGGCACAATGATGCCCTGGAGAGGAAATTTCATCGGCCACAATTATTCTCCTCACCTTGCGCTTGTGATTGATCACATTACGAAAGTCAAGCAAGGATTGTTCCACCTCTGTACCCTTTTTGTAGGCCTAGAAGGACATAGCGCACAGGTGCGCAGGTGTTATATTTGCTCCCTAATTCGGGGTTTGTAAAAGAACTTCCCTCGGATCGTCAGTGGAAGACTTTTGAGACCGACGTTGTGCATTTCTGCTGTGGGTTGGACGCACGATGCAATCTTATATAGCTTCCCATCAGGGGCCCGTGTAATAGTTAAAGGTGCCTGCTGACGGTCGACTAACTGGACAGTTGCTTGAGCTTGACGAGCTCGCACTGTCCCGGGCTTCTTTAACTTGGCACCTGTAGGCGAGTAGTACAAAGTCCAAGTTTGGGCTTTTGCAGCTCCCGGCGAGCCAAATAGGATCTGCACCGCATGAGATACGATCGAAAACAGAAATTCTGTTGCTGTCAGGGCCACATGCGACTGTCTGCCTGCAGCTGTGAGATGGTGCCGCATGGTCAGTCTTATGTGGCCTCCTTCTTAGCCGCATAACACTTGTCTCAGCACTAGAACGTCTGGCATCGTAGTGCTTTCCTCTGCCAGAGTCTGGGTGCTGAGCAGTTTCTGCGTCAAACGGGGATGTCGCATAGACGTGGACGTCATGGGTGTTTGCATAACGACTACCATCAGCAACAGAGTGAGACACGGGAAGCGTCTACTCCGCAGTTGGGCGAGGTGACCCAACCTTTGTTATCCACGTCCTGCGGGTCTTCTTGGGCTTGGGCTTGGGCTTGGGCTTGGCTAGCCTTGGCTAAGGACTAGCACTTCATTCTGAGAGCATTTCCTCGAACGCTTGTTGGTCGAAGTGAACTACCAGCATCTTTTGAGTTGAGTCAAACTTGGCCGCATCGGACTGCATCACCAACTTCTCATCAGAGGAGAAGAATGTCTCCAGCATAGTCGCTATCTTGTTTGCCATTAAATTAAAAGGAGAACTAAAAGAACTTGATTTGATTAACAAACTAAAGAAAGTACAGAGAAGTCCTAGAAGACAATCTAAGTACAAATTTATTTTCTGGGAGGTGACGATAGAGGGTTAGGAGTGTAGCAACTCTCTTTACTCCGTGGATAATCTGATACATAAGCTCTTCTCTCTCGCTTGAGTGTAGGTTCGCTGATAGCCAGCCAACCCTTTGTATGGGTGTGGTATCTTGCTATTTATTGCTGCCCTGTGGATGTGCTATAGATGCCACATATGTTCCTGCTTGGTGGCCGTATAGGGCTACTTCAATAGCATGCGGTTGTAACTGTGGTCGTATGTCACGGGTAAGCTGCCACATGAGTTCGATTCAAGTATATTGTTGATGAGATCTCGGGGTTATTATCAACCCGTTGTGGGCGTGACTTGGTCAGCTAGACATGTAGTCAGCACCAACTATGCAAAGATCTCTGCAGCTTTAACGGGAAGATCTTGTGAGCTAGAGACTGCATAACAACTTGGTCGCATAATGGTTATGCCGCATAGATCTTGTAGCCGCATACGTGCTCTCATTTGGGCCTTGGTCGAATGGACACTCTGGCTGCATATGTGCTTTCATCTGACTGAGGTCGCATAATATTGAAGCGGCATAGGCGGGACACGTGGCACGGCTCATCTGTCGAGGTTATTAATTATTGTATGTCTCTTTGTCCTTTTGCCTTTCGCCCCTTTGTGAGTCTCGAGGACGTTAGGCCTTTTTTTTGTCAGGCATTAGAGAGTGTGTCGAGGATCCTTTATGTGGCATCTTGCGACTTGGTTAGCCTAGTCGCATGAAGGCTATTTATGCAGCTTCCGTCTGGTTGTATCTGTCATGTTTTATGCGGTATGACCTCTTTGTAGCCTGTAGTATTTTTATGCTTCTATAATTAGACAAATAAGTATTCTCGTCCAAATAAGAAGAACAAAAATAAGGAGAATAAGACAAAAAAAGAAGGTAACGAAGCAAACTGTGCTTCATAAGCCGACAATGACGGAGTCTATTTTTTGGTGGCACATGACAACATGAGTGACCGCTGGATTCTCAATTCTGGATGCTCCTACCATATGTGCCCAAAAAGAGAGTGGATTTCTTCCTACAAGGTAACGGATGGTGCTTCTGTGTTGATGGGCAACAATAACACATGTCGAGCTGTTGGAAATGGACCTATCAAGGTGAATATGCATGATGGAATTGTGCAAAATTTGGACAATGTTAGACATGTTTCCGACCTTAAAAAAATCTTATTTATCTTGGTATGCTTGACTTGAATGGTAACAAGTTTGTTGCCAAGATTTAAAGTGGATGAAGCAGCTCTCGGTCATCTCATTGCCGATGAGTCTGCTGATCAACCGCTAGAAGTTTCTTCACCGTAGCAGTCTAGGAGACCCCTTAACCTATCATTGTCTGATATACCCCGATGAGAACTTCCTCCAGGTACTATGAGAGGTAGGTATCCCAAAAGTTATATATATATATATATATATATATATATATATATATATATATATATATATGAGCAGGATCTTACTAGTAAAGTTAAATATCCATGAGCAATACGTATCACGGGCCTTTTTTAATTAATACAAAATAATTGTAATGCAGTGGTTGTTGGGTTAGACTTGCACACAGTCCCATCTTGAAAGTCTACCTAGGACCCTCATGAACTCAGGGTCGGCCCTTGACAAGAACAAAGAGTTCTCACCATCCCAAGAAGTAAAGACCCTTTGATCCAATCTATAACCTTTTTCCGAGGATCCTAATGGTAAAAAAAATCATTAGGAAGAAATGTTAATTCTTCTTCCTCTCCTCCTTTTTTTTTTTTTTTTGAAGATGATTCAAACTGAGATCTCCCTACACCAGTTCCAGCCAAAGTTTAATTAATCATCTAGATGTTATATAAATATGAGCAAGTGATATATAATTAACATTGAGTTCTTTCTCGCTAATACTCCATTACTTAGTTTTTAACAATTAAAAACTAGCTTGAAAGCCTGGAATGAGGTCGGTCGTGAAAATAAATTCTCAAACTGTAGCCCAGTAGTATAGCTAAATGTTGTGCGCTTCATGTCATTGCATTAAGGCAATGTTAAATATGCAACTTTTCGTTGTTCTTGATCGACATAATCAAGTTCTAGATAGTGTCAATGGCAGGTTCTTCCATTATACATGGAATGCATGGTTAGAACTTATATGGTTGGTAGTTGTGAAGAACAAACAGAAAACTTACATAAAACGTGAATTCAAATTAGCTACTTTAAATGTAGGAAACATTACATTCAATAATATCATGTTATTTTACTTCATTTACTAGGGAGTAAATAGAATCATACCTAAGGATGATTAGTTATATAAGTGCATTATGTTCCTCAAGTAAGAGCAAGATCACAAGAACATGCTAAATAGAACTTTTTGTGTCATGGCTCCGGCACATGGGCCTATCAGAGGATACGCTTCATGCATGGTGAAGGCATGCATGTGTTTGGAGACTAAATTTGGAGAGGTATGTTAATTTGGAGATTTGGAGAAGATGATAAAGTGTTCAAGAAAATAAAGTGGGTATGGAGTTTGGTCCTTAAAATATGGTGGTAATAGGGTTAGCGTTTTAGTATTTTGGATAGATAGGAAGTTAGGGTTAGGATTAGGGTTCGGGGGATAGGAAGAAGGCATAGTTAGGATGAGGAAGGAGATGGGGTTAAGGGTTAATTTGGAATAGGTTAGGTAGAGGAAGTTGAAATATGGTATCATTTCATTTTATTTTGGTTGTTAGTTTGGTGGGAGATAGATCTAAGATGAATAATAATCTAATACCATGTAAATAACTACATTATATATGGTCAATACTGTTGGTGTTGCTTCTCTTCAAAAAGTTCAATTCCTCTTCCTATCTTTAGTCCCACATCGGATGGGGCAAAGCCTTCCTATGTACATATATTACTTTCTCTTCTTTGCTCTATTAAGTTGTTGTGTGGGGAACCCCTTGGGCCACACGCGCGCGCCGCCGCCGCCGCTCGGCTCGGTTCGGCGCGCGTAACGGGTGCGGGTACGCGCCCACATCTGCGGGCGCCGAATGCCGATCCGATTTCCTCTTCGGGCTGGGACCCTAAAATTCTTTTTGCTCCTCTTTATTCAGTCATTTATTTTTCTGTAACGTTACAAAATTAATTTCTGAACGTTTTGAACCGTTACAAATTTCTGTGTCCAGATTCATCCTATTAATTCTCCTGTGTAACGGCTGAATTAATCGAAAATTAATTCAGACCGTTACACATCAGTCTTATATATATTCGGCTGTTTCTTTGTAAATTGAATCAGAGAAAATTTCGTACTCCAAACCTCTGTCAACATTCTATTCAGTTTTCATTGTCTCCGAGCTCTGGGCAGAGCTAAGTTCTGGTCGTTCTCTCCAAGTCGTGTGCGGCAACGAGATACCGGTAGTGCGGGGTTTTTACCACTAGGAGCTTCGGGACCGTCTGCACACAGATCCCGAATAAACTCTTAGGGCAGTGCTTCGTGCACGACTTCCCCAGAGGCCGGTAACATTGTTTAATTTTAATTTTTGTATTTTGAAATTGTTCAATAAGAAAAGACATACAAATTCTAACAATCTAAGAGTTTATTCCTAACTTGTTAGAATTTTTGTTACTTCACAAGTTTCTGTAGCAACTTCACAAGTTTGTTAGAAGCTACTGTAGCAATTTATTTATTCAACTTGACTTCTAATAAGTTGATTTCGTTTATATAGCAATTGTTCAAAAGTTTACTGTATTTGCTGTATTTGTTGTAGCCAAACAATACTGTATTTGCTAGAATTTGTTAGAAGCTACTTGTTAGAATTTTTATTACAAGCTACTTGTTAGAATTTTTGTTAGAATTCTAACAGTATTGTTAGAATACAGTAGCAATTTATTTTTACAAGTACTCTAGCAATCCAGTTAACAGTAGCAATCCAGTAGTAGTTCATTATTTTAACAAAATTCAACTTAACAAAATTCAAGTTAACAGTAGCAATTTTTTTTAAGCTACTTCTAGCAATTTTTTAATAATTACTCTAGCAATTTTTCTACAAAATTCAAGTTAACAGTCACTGTAGCAATTTGTTTCAATTCCTCAATTGATTTAGTTGTTTACTTATCAAATTGCTTACTATTGTCATTACAAGTTTGCTTAAAATATTTTAAATATTGTTAGCACATTCTGAGCATGAAAAGTTAGCACATTTCATAGAATTGAGCTTTGTTAGAATTGTTACTGTTAGAGTTTAACACGTTGATTTCTTCTAGCAATTGTTAGCACATTTGATAATTTTGCCAATTGCAATTTTTGATCACAAAATTTCTTTCAGTTATAACATACAATTTGCTTCATTTTTAATCACTTAGTATTTTGAAAGCAATCTAAGACCAAAAGAAAATAGTTTAGTAAAAAGAAATTGCAAATAGAATCTTCAAATCTAAAGTTTCAAAGTAGAGACAAACTCGGGCACAAGCCGAAAGGGTCCTTCTGTCAACCGGGTGTAAACAACCCTAAGCGACACGGTACTTAAGAGTCTTCGGACCACCGCTAGCTGGGAACCGGCCCCTACAGCTAACCTGAGTTGATCAACACTTGAAAAACTAAAGATTTTAAGATTGATTAGCAAAGACCACCTAAACTAATATCTTAGACATTGTTATTAAATAAATTTATATTTTTCAGACTGCAATCATGACTGGTAAAGAGGAATCCTCTACTGCTAAACCTGCTAAGTTTGATGGCTCATACTTCAAGAGATGGCAGAGCCAAATAAAATTTTGGCTCATGACCTTAGGACTTATTTCTGCCATTGATGGGTCCACACCCATCACAAATGATTCTGATGAAACTGAGTCTGACATAGGAGTGTCCATCTCATCGAAACCAAAAACCCCAAAAGAGATAGACTTTCATTGTTTTCATAGAATTCTAAACGCATTATCTGAATCCTTGTATGATATATTTTTTGAATACAAGAGCGCTAAAGAACTGTGGAAAGCCTTGGAAGATGAATACGGCTGTGATGATGCCGGAATAGAAAGGTTTAATTCTTCAACCTTTAATAGGTATTTCATGGTAGATAACAAACCAATGAATGACCAGCTCCATGAATTCCAAGAATACCTTAGACATATTCAAGCCAAAGGGACATCTTTCTCAAATGAACATAAAATAGCATGCCTAATAGACAAGCTACCTCCCTCTTGGTCTGATATGGCTAAGGATCTTATCCATACACAAGGAGAACTTACCTACAATTAAGTCCTAAAGAAAATTAGAATCGAAGAACAAATTAGATTGAGGTCTAAGCCTAAGACTGAATCTAAAGTTAAGGTAAACCTTGTAGAAGGCCAAGGAAAACCCAAGTCTAATTTTTCTTATAAACCCAAAAAGAATTTCTTCAAGAAGAAGAAAAACTTTCAGCCTAACCACCACAACCATCATCACCAAAACCAAAAACCTAGAAACTTCAGTCAGACTCAGGATCAGAAGAGGTTTTGTTTTGTGTGTGGTAAAACAAACCATATGGCCACCAACTGCTATCATAGGAAGAAGGAAGCTGTCCAGACCTCCTAAAAAGACAAGGGCTCAGTTAGACCAGAAGCAAACATGCTTCACAAAGGTTCTTCGAGTTCCTTCAGGTCTGTAAGCTTTCAACCCTTTATTAACCTCTCTTACCATTCTGATGATTGGTGGTTGGATTCTGGAGCTAATGTTCACGTTTCGTTTGATCGCTCCTGTTTTTCAAACTATCAGGAATCAAGTGGAGGAGGTGTGACCCTAGGAGATGGCTCAACGGCACAAATTATTGGAAGAGGAAAAGTTAACCTGAAGATGACATCAGGAAAATTCTTAACTCTTCATGATGTTCTTCATGTGCCGTCTGTGAGAAGAAACCTAGTTAGTGGATCCCTTCTTGTAGCCTCAGGATACAAAATTGTAATGGAGGCTAATAAAGTAGTTTTTTCTAAGCATAACTCTTTTATAGGGAAAGGCTTTGTAAAAGATGGTCTTTTTATTTTAAGTACAATGAATAAAATGTCTGATGGTTCTCTCATTGTCTCTAATATAGAATCTTTAAATGTTTGGCATGGCAGACTAGGTCATGTGAACCTAGGTTCTATTAAAAGAATGATGACTTTAGATCTTATTCCCAAGACTCCAATAGATGACAAACACAAATGTGAGATTTGTGTTCAAGCCAAACACACTAGATTACCATTCAAATCTGTAGAAAGAAATTCTGACCTTCTAGAACTTATCCATAGTGATGTATGTGACTCAAATAGGATTTTGACTAGAGGCGGTAGAAAATACTTTGTTACTTTTATAGATGATTATTCAAAGTATTGTTACATCTACCTTCTAAAAACCAAAGATGAAATTCTAGATAGATTTAAGGTCTACAAATCTGAAGCTGAGAATCAATTAGAAAGGAAGATTAAGATCCTTAGATCTGATCGTGGTGGAGAATATACCTCAAACGAAATGACTAACTTCTGTGAAGAACATGGAATAATTCATGAGGTAACTGCTCCATATTCACCTCAGTCTAACGGAGTTGCTGAACGCAAGAACCGCACTCTGTTAGATATGGTGAATGCCATGCTTCTCAGCTCTGGTGCTCCAGATAACTTGTGGGGAGAAGCCCTTTTAACTGCCTGTTACATTCTTAATAGGATTCCTAGTAAGACAAAAGATAAGACTCCCTATGAGCTGTGGAAAGGTAGAGCACCTAGGATTAATTACCTTAGAGTTTGGGGATGCCTTGCTAAAGTCGGAATTCCCGAACCTAAAAAGAGGAAGATTGGTCCCAAGACTGTAGACGCTGTTTTCATAGGATATGCCTTAGACAGCTATGCCAATAGATTTATAGTGACTCACTCAGAAGTAAATGAAATCTCTAATAATACCATTATAGAAGCAAGAGATGCAGTTTACTTTGAAAACATATTTCCCTATAAGGATAGAAGTTCAATCTCTTCCTCCATACCCTCTACTAGTTCTCAAGTCCAAATACCTAGCTCTCAATCTGAACAAGACTTAGAACCAAGACAGAGTAAAAGGAATAGGATTGAGAAAAATTTAGGAGAAGGTTTCTTTACCTTTTTGATAGAGGGTGATCCCTCAACTTATGAAGAAGCAATGTCGTCTCCTGATGTTCCCTTCTGGAAAGAAGCCATTAACAGTGAATATAACTCCATCATGGAGAATAACACTTGGTTTCTAACAGATCTACCTTTAGGGAATAAACCAATAGGTTGTAAGTGGATTTTCAAGAAGAAACTCAGAGCCGATGGTACTATAGAGAAATACAAAGCTAGATTAGTTGCTAAGGGTTTTACCCAGAAGAAAGGATTAGATTATTTTGATACCTACTCTCCTGTAGCTAGGATCACATCCATTAGAACTCTATTGGCCTTAGCATCCATTCATGATATGCTAATCCATCAAATGGATGTAAAGACAGCATTCTTGAATGGAGATCTAGAGGAAGAACTTTATATGGACCAACCTGAAGGTTTTATTGCTAAAGGTCAAGAAAAGAAAGTTTGCAGACTAGTAAAATCCCTCTATGGCCTGAAACAAGCTCCCAAACAATGGCACAATAAATTTGACAAAGTAATTTGTGAATATGGTTTCTTGTCAAATGAGTATGACAAATGCATATACTCTAAAGGTACATGTAAAAGTTGTGTCATTTTATGCTTGTATGTAGATGACATCCTTATCCTAGGATCATCACTGGAATTGATAAATATTACAAAGAACTATTTATCTAGCCAGTTTGATATGAAAGACCTAGGAGAAGCCAACCTAATTTTAGGAATGCAAGTGACCAAAGGCAAAGAGGGTTATTGTCACGCCCCAGTCCCAAAAATATCGAGGAACTGGACACGTGGCAATGGCCAGCAGCATGCAACGATGGACAAACCCAATTTAATGGATCCATCGGCATACTTAAGCTGTAATATAGATCTACAACAATAAGTCAAAATCTAATCTCATCCATACACAGAATAATAAGAACATCAACAAATAAAGAAAGTACATCAAAGTCCAGTCTCAGCAGAGTATGTCAGGAACAACCCGATAAGAGTCTAAAATACTGGTTCATCAGACCAGAACAAAAGAGTCCAAAAATAGAGTATCTGAAGAGTACAAATATCATAATCTCAAGTAAAATCCTCTGCCATCACCTCTGCTTCTATGTTAGGTTCTCCTTCAGCAATAGCTCCTGGTACAACTTCAGCTCCTGTCCCGTAAACCTCAGGATAATTCTCTTCTGCTAAACCTGGGGACATCATCCATTCCAGGTCCTCAGGGGACATAGTAAGGTACAAAAATCACAAGCCAAAAGTAATGCAATGAAATAGAGAATGAAATAAGCAGGGTAACTACATAACCATCTATGTGAAAATGCAACTGAGAGCAACACTAGTACTCAGGCTGAGACTGCTACAAGCTCTGTGTCGGAGAGCCGGTAGCAGCAATATCTAGTAGTGGTCTAGCTCTGCTCGAGAGTCTACAACCTCACAATAGTAGTATATATATATATATATATAGAACAGCCTGTAGCCTGTGTGTCTCTCCCCACCCAATGTAACCACATATCGCATGTCCATGTCACGTGAGATCAGTGCTAATGCAACAGTCATAATCTAAGAGTATAATAACTATGTCCATCCTGTATCCTATACAGAATCACCTTGAATATGTCAGGAAGATTCTGTCAATGTATGGTGTCAAGTGTCCTAGGTTGTAGTGTACTTGATAACAAGCACGAGAATATAAAGGGTCTCGAATGTCCAACACTAATGACATACACAACTCCGCGTACGGGGTTGGCACCCGACTGTGATCGGACGCTAAGTATGTCATACGGTCCTAGGTTATATCATGTACACTAGTCACAGAAAATAGAGCAATAGAACAAAATAAACAATTAGACTGAGATTTATGGCAAGGTACACTTGCCTGGGATTGGAATATCAGTAGCGGTCCTTGTAACAGTGGGTTCAACAATAACTCCTCCAAAAGCTGAAATGAATATTACCAACAGTCTCAGAACATAGGAAATAGTTAGAAACGCCTGTCCTTAAGTCCAGTTTGGACACAAGGGCAAAAACGACATTTCTAGTCCAAAGCGGGTCCATGTGTAGGTCGCTTTGTACCGAAAACCGGGTCAGGGTCAAAGGTCTCCAAATTAGTCCAACTTAGTGTCAACAAGTCAGGAACGTTAATACGAACCCAACGGAACTTCCAGAATTGGATTTCGATGAGCCGTTCTCAAAATCACCCGTCAGGTGGAGCTTGTGGGGCCCACGACACGCGATTTTCCAACGTTCTCAGAATCGGACCAAACTTGATCCACAGGACCAGCGTATTGCTACGAGTCCGATAGCGCAAGTTTCGTCTCGATCTGACGTGTATACACTAAGTTACAGCTAATTACAGAAAAGTCGGATACGGGGTGTTGTTCGCGGGTACGCACTGATTCCGGTGTGCACGCACATCCGAATCAGCTTCTGCGAAAGCCCGCACGTCCGTATCTACGATGCTCACGTGTCGGTGAAGACCGCACGTGACCAAATCGTCCCGTTTGGCGGGGCGTACTCGATTCCGGGGTGAAACAGGGCTTAGTTTTTCCTATTTTTGGATCGCGGTGTGCGATCACCACAGGACGCGATGCCCCGAGCGGTTTGTCCGGGCACCGAGAGGGTCATACAGGCTACGTGATACAATTTACGGAATTAAAATCGGAGATACGAGTAGCAAGTTACGGGTACCTGAATTTGTCCGAAAAACCCGAATCCTTGTGTCCTCGTGTCCTGAGTCGAGTCCTGTTTCCACCCTAGGTTTTAGGGTTCTAGAACTCCGGTGGCCGGGCAGGGCGTGTCCGGTGGCTGAGGGCTCACTGGGCAGCCGAGGGGTGGTTGTCGACGGTCGGCGAGCCTCTGGGACGTCTCCAGTAGGCCGGGCGGCGCTCGACGGAGTCGTCCGGAGTCGAGCTCTGATGGTGCGGGATCGGGGTGGTCTTGGTCGGAGGAAGGAGGAGAGAGGAGGTCCTGGAGGTGCAGTGGTGGCGCCGGGTGGTGCTGGACTCGGGCGGTTGGGATGGAGGGGTTAGCCGGAGAAGAAATGCAAGGAGGGAAAAATCCGGCGGGTGGCTGGATTTAAATAGGGGTCTAGGGGAGGTTAATCGGCGGAGGTTCGCCGGAAGGGGAAGAGGAGGAGTCACCGGGTGGAGGGGAGCCGAACCGAGGGGTCGGCCGGCGGCCACGGCGGCGGAAACGGCCGCCGGCCAGGTGAAGAGTCGACTGATCGAATTTGGGGGTTAGGGATTGGAATGGGTCGGGTCGGGTCGGTTGCTGGCGGGTCGGGTCTGACCCGGATCCGACCCGCTAGCCTGAGCGGTCCGGGTTGGTCAGACCGGCCGGTCCGGTCCGGGTTAATCACTGGGTTTGGGTTGTTTTATTATTTAATTTTGATTTAATTAATCAGTTAAATTTTACAAGAGTTTTTAATGCTTTAAAAATTCATCCGGTGTCCAATAAATTCCCGAAAAAATACTCCAGGCTCGGTTTTTAATTTTACACTAGAAAATATAATTTTCATCACATTTTAATTTTATTTAATTTTAAAAAATTCATTTTAAATTAGACTACTTTAATTTATAGATTTAAAATTCACAGAAATTGCTAATTAATTCCAGAAAATTTAAATTAAAAAAATTCTTAAAATTTCAGGTGATTACAGTTATACTCTATCTTTAGCACATTCAATTGAAAAAATGCTAAAAAGATTTGAGTTATTTGATAAGAAACCTGTCCTTACTCCTTATGACAGCAGTATTGTACTGAAAAAGAATGAAGGACCACCTTTGGAACAACATAAATATTCCCAGATGATAGGCTCCCTTATGTATATAACAAACAGGACAAGACCTGATATTGTATTTGCTATTGGGAGACTAAGCAGATATACCAGTAACCCAAATCAGTCACATTGGACTGCCTTGGATAGGGTATTTAGATATCTCAAAGGCACCCTAGATTACAAACTTCATTTTACTAGGCACCCTGATATCATAGAAGGTTATTCAGATGCAAACTGGGTAACTGACTCACATGATATAAAATCTACTACTGGATATGTTTTTACTTTAGGAGGAGCTGCGATCTCCTGGAGCTCTTGTAAGCAAACTATCATAGCTAGGAGTACAATGGACTCCGAAATGATAGCTTTAGATACAACTTGCACAGAAGCTGAATGGCTTAAAAATCTTATTATGCATATACCTGTTTCTTTTAGTCCTGTTCCTGCAATTTCTATAAATTATGATAATAAATCTGTTATTGAACTACTAACGCATGATTCTGTGAATGCTAAGATGAACAGGCACCTGCAGCTGCGCTTCAAGTCAATAAAGAGCCTACTAGGCAAATATGTGGTTCTTGACTATATAAAGTCAGAAAAGAACCTTGCAGATCACTTGACGAAGGGTCTCTCTAGGACTTTGATCCTAGAATCATCGAGGGGGATGGGGTTAAGCCCATAAGTTAGTCACCAGCAGTGGCAACCCAACCGAGTCTGACTGGAGATCCCAAGAAGCCGGTTCAATGGGTAGAAACAAGCTGAACTTAGGTGACTTTATGGAATACTGACTCGAGATTAAAAGTCTCATTAAAATAAAGCCCAAGCGGCTGTACATGTGTACAATGACTCTCCATCCCTATGGTGACAGTGTTCTTGTGTGATATGGTTAGGATGAGTTTAAACTCTTAATAGGTCCAAGCTGTAATGCTAGGTTGATTCATATCACCAACCATTAAGGACTTACCTATATGAGAGGTCATGAAGGCCGCGACTATGGGACAGGGCGATCCCAGACAACTCTCATGAATGTGGATAGTGCGCATGGCCATTTAAAAGCGCCACCCGATAGACCAAGGACCTCTAGCGTACTATGTGTGTTATTTTCTAAATCTGGTTCAAGAAGTCTGATTCAAGGCATAGTCCATCAAGCACTTCTTCAGATTAAGGCAATAGTCACTACGTTAGATTCAAGGCTGTAGTCCATCTCATCTATGCATAGTATTTTACTGCCCAGATGCTCTCTCTCTCTCTCTCTCTATTTACTTCACTCTTATCTCTGTTTCGGAACTTGACTTTTTGGGGAGGGATTGTTGGTGTTGCTTCTCTTCAAAAAGTTCAATTTCTCTTCCTATCTTTAGTCCCACATCGGATGGGGCAAAGCCTTCCTATGTACATATATTACTTTCTCTTCTTTGCTCTATTAAGTTGTTGTGTGGGGAACCCCTTGGGCCACACGCGCGCGCCGCCGTCGCCGCCCTGCCCGGCTCGGCTCGGTTCGGTTCGGTTCGGGGCGCGTAACGGGTGCGGGTACGCGCCCACATCTGCGGACGCCGAATGCCGATCCGATTTTCTCTTCGGGTTCGGGCTGGGACCCTAAAATTCTTTTTGCTCCTCTTTATTCAGTCATTTATTTTTCTGTAACGTTACAAAATTAATTTCTGAACGTTTTGAACCGTTACAAATTTCTGTGTCCAGATTCATCCTATTAATTCTCCTGTGTAACGGCTGAATTAATCGGAAATTAATTCAGACCGTTACACATCAGTCTTATATATATTCGGCTGTTTCTTTGTAAATTGAATCAGAGAAAATTTCGTACTCCAAACCTCTGTCAACATTCTATTCAGTTTTCATTGTCTCCGAGCTCTGGGTAGAGCTAAGTTCTGGTCGTTCTCTCCAAGTCGTGTGCGGCAACGAGATACCGGTAGTGCGGGGGTTTTACCACTAGGAGCTTCGGGACCGTCTGCACACAGATCCCGAATAAACTCTTAGGGCAGTGCTTCGTGCACGACTTCCCCAGAGGCCGGTAACATTGTTTAATTTTAATTTTTGTATTTTGAAATTGTTCAATAAGAAAAGACATACAAATTCTAACAAATACATCATTAATCCTAAGTATAGGAGAACTTTCCAAGTACAACTGTCTAAATAGACATACCTACAATATTATCCTAGTATTAATGTGGCAAGTCGTCTTGGAGTAGACCAAGATTCGAATCTATCCTCCACCGGCTGTGTGGCTCTTATAGCCAAGGACGGAGCCTAGGTTTAAAACCAAAAAAATAAAATAATAAGTCTAAATACATTGCAAACTCACTATTTCTAACACAACTGGTACACGATATTCTTAACAAATTAGGACATATTAAGATGTGATAGGGGAAATGCAAATAGGAAAATATATTAGCATTTGTTAAAGAACATGGTGAATACAGAGTGAGAGGACATACAGAGTTCAACAAAATATTGTTGTGAAATTAGTTAAAGCTTAAAATGAAACAAACTAACTTCTAGAGGAGATGGTAGTTATACTAAATATTTATTAATTTGAAACAGAAACAAAAAGATTCGGGACGGCCAAGGAGATGGACTCACTTTTTTATAAATATATATCGACCGATAAGGAGGCTGCCACGAGTCTGTGTCTTGATAACATACACATTGTTTTGTTGATAGACCGGACTAGTTTGATTCCCGTTGAAAATGATAAAAGTTTTATTTCAAACGACAAATATCAAATGGTACTCTAAGCGAGAGTTAGACGTTTGTCATTTTTAATTGTATGTAAAAATGACAAATAATGGAAATTAAACAGATTTAATTTGTAGTTCGGAAAAATAATATTTTATTTCAAACGGAACCAAAATAACATACATTAAAACATGTTTGGACTCCATAGCACCCATTTGCAACTGCCATCAGAATATTTGGAGTCTGACAATATATATTGAGATATAAATTCATAACACAAAATAGTTGATGCACGCTTCTGTCTATTTCTCCACGATTATTGTCTCCCGAACCAGATCAAGTTGGGTTTGCGTTTGTTACAATGGCTGCTTCTATTTAATTTTTTTCAAAAGCAGTAGAAAAACAGGTTTGGTAATGCCTATTTTTCTCAAACAACGTGTTATCATATTTTTGAAAAAGTTAGTTCAAATTATAAATAACTTTTAAAAGCAGACAAAGAGACGGTTGTAATGCCTACTTCTATTGCTGCTTTATAAATGTAGCGTGCTCAGTAATTACAAACTAAAGCCTCGATATGGACAAAAACACATTGTACTTTTATAAGTAGTACAAATAGGTTTTTTCTGGATACAACATATATCCTCACTATTTTATGTAATTAAAAAAAAAAAAACTATACTGGTACAAGAATCCAAACTATTTGTGCAAATTGAATCTTCAACCCTGTGGTAAACCATTTGGAGGTGGTCTAGCGGTCTATTGATTGAGAGAGAAGGGATAGTCTGGATTCCAGCCCACGCCCACCTCTCTCTCTCTCTCTCTCACACACACACACACACACACACACACACACACACACACACACACACAAAATACTGAAATATGGAATCTCTCTCTCTCTTTCACACACACACACACACATACACACACACACACACAAAATACTGAAATATGGAAACTATTATGATAACTAGTTACTTTCATGTGAAGAAAAAAAAAAAAAAAAATCTAAGATATTAGTGAAATATAGAAATTTAAATTAGTTAGATTATTTTAAATATAATTTGAACATATTTTAGTTATGATTTATTATAAATATGCTTTTTAAATTTTGGATATGTGTTTAGTTAGATAAAATCATTTAGTTATTTTAAATATAATTTAAATTTTAAAATATTTTTGGATTTACTTATATTCAGTTAGTTAGGAAGATTTTACTTTTCTAAATTTTTTCAATTACGTTAGAAAACAACAACGGCTACAGTACTTAAAAAAAAATTAAGTTTTTAAATTAATTGGTTGATGATATACATACGGCTCAGACGGCTTAATTTGGAGCCAACCACATTATAATAACTAGTTACTTTCACGTGTGTTGCACGTAAAAATAAGAAAAATATCTACGATATTATTGAAATATAGAAATTTAAATTATGTTAGAATTTTTTAAATATAATTTGAATATACGTAGTTATAATTTATTATAAATATGTTTTTAAAATTTTGGATATGTGTTTAGTTAAATAATATCATTAGTTAGTTTAAATATAATTTAAATTTTAAAATATTTTAGGATTTACACATGTCCAAGTAGTTATGAGAATTTTAGGGTTTTTATTTTTATTTTCTACGTGAGAGTAACTTGTTGGGAACGCGGTGTGACCCGAACCAGAGTTGGACCATGAGGTACGATATTGGACTGGGCCCATATGCCTTAAAAGAAAATTCTCATTTAAGGCCTGAACCAATCACAATTATCTACACCACATGATCCCACCTCCTATGCGATGTGGGACTAAATTACCAATTCTATTGTCACCCCGTTTTGAGCGCTCATCTGGAAACGAGATACAATCCAACAATCTCCACCTTAACTCGTATCTGCTAGCCGAACAACCTTAGCACACCCCGGCTACCTTTGATCATTCCCGCTAACCGAGTACCCAAGAGATCCAATATATTGTCATATCCATTCGTTCGACCACAGAACCAAACCTCACATGTTCATCCACACCACCATTGTGTGCCAACCACAACGTCTTGCTCCATCTTGGACTCGTCAGATCTACCTATAAAGCCAATTCGTATAGTTGATGCTCCTACTCCACCTTGAGAAGAGTTTGTATAATCCATGAACGTTCAGTATCATCTGTCTCGAATCAATTAGAGCCGCTCAAACCAGCCCCGAAACCTTGGGCTCTGATACCACTGTTGGAAATCGGACACGCCTTAAAAGCATTCTGACACTGTATCTGAGAGTGCCCGCAGCGAAAACTTTAGGCCAACTCACCTGAGATAACCAACTCATGTCTAACGAACACCAAGCAAATATAAAGACAAGTATACGGCGGTGACTACGTCACATGGACAAATTCCAATCTTTATAACTCAGGTGAAATTACAAGATTGACAAAACTAATGTTGAAACCCTTTGCCCTAATAGGTTCAACCTCCTCACCACACTCAAGAAGAAAAATAAGAGATTACAATTGAAATCGCTCATCAACCCGTAGCAATTTTCCTAACCAAAGTTGACGACTCCCCGAAGATCCCCTTCTTCCTTCTGTCTTGGATGTCGAAGTCCTAAGAGTAAAGCACGGGCTTTCTCTTAGATTTTTTGTGGAGGAGCACCCTGAATCACTATATTGTGCTATCTTTGTGCCTCCACCCTCCTCCTATATTTATAGGATGAGAAATCATATTTTAGGTCATAATAGGATTTTCTAAATATAAAATATTAAAATAAGTGTCACTCCCCTTTTCCTATATACATATTTGGAACGTATTTTTACTTTAGCATGGTTGCATGTGCATGGAGACTAGACCCATTCTTTTGTTTAACCTTGCTCATGGTTTATTTTGTGGGTTGGTTTAAGTCATGAGAACCCTTGGTTCAACCCTCAACCCTACCATATATAACCCAATATTTTCTCTCTCTCTCTCTCCCTCTCTCTTCACTTCTTCATTTTCTTCCTCTCTCTTTAGTTTGCTCTCCTCATTTCCATAGACAAGTACACCTTGCATGAGAAATAAAGAAACCTCCATATTATTGTTCCATTATGTTTGTTATGTGTTTCTTAGCACTTTTAGAACTTAATGTTTTCTATTTTTATGGATGGATTAGTGTAGATCTATATTTCTAACTAAGAATTTTTATGGATTTCATGAGTTTTTTTGGTTTTGATCTATTAAACATGTATTTTAGAAAACCAGTTTTTGCTACAAGATAGAGCTTTCAATTTAGAGCATTTTGGTTTTTGATTCACCCAATTTGGACTTAAATGAGGATTTTATGGACAAAATAATATTTTAGTTTTTGGAGTTTTTGCCATGACCGAACATGTTGTTTGGAGAAGACGAAGTCTTCATGCGGCCAGCAACTTATGCGGCTGAGAATACTATACGGCCTGAGCTTTCACCGCATACTGACCAGCATGATTCCATTTTGTTGGACACATGACTGTCATCACACAAGTGTTCTGGAGTTTATCCTTGAACTCTTTGTGTTTTCACTCACTAAACGAATAAGAATTTCGCTAAGTCCAAAAGACCTCCTTGCGGCATCGACTCATATGCGGCACCGACACTTATGCGACATTGGAGAATATGTGGCCACCATTTCCATGGACGCATGACTCCGAACCGTGGCACATATTTTTATGATATTTGTCTTTTTCTCTCTGACACACTTTATGGCTTGTCACATCAATAACTTTATGTCACATTATTGACACTTTATTCATTGTCCGTCACTTCAACACTTGTCCCAAGGAGTAGACTTTAACCCTGAGCATGCGGCCCAGACTCCATATGCGGTCAGGACTTTTTATGCGGCCTGACTTCATATGCTGCCAGGATTTGTCATGAGGCCCTGACTTCATATGCGGCCTAGAGCCATATGCGGCCTCGACTTCCCATGCGGCCTTGCTTATTTTGATTGAATGTTTCTTGTTCTTCATGACCCAATATATAATTGGTAATTGGATTAGAATACTATATCCGTGCTGATACCACTATTGCCTGATAATTGTCCATAATTTAATGTGTGTCAAGGTACGACACATCGTGCCACGTGTTAAGTGACTATATTTGGGTTATGCATCGAGAATGCCTCCAAATTCCTGAACGCGTGATATTATAAATATATAGTGTTTATGCAGCACGAACATAATAAGCGAGTCAACTACCAAAGCGTGGCTAGGATATTGATTGTCTTAATATTGCATATACGCTCGAGTGAATCTAGATTTGACTTCCATGGATTCGTATCGAGCGTGTTCGTACTTTGCATGACATCTTAAAAAAAATTCTCATGTGACCACGCCTTGAGATTTCAAACACAACATAGGGTTAATTAGGTAACTAAAAGTTGTAGTAATATTAGAGAAAACGATATCCCAAGATCATGCCAACGAACCTTCCCACATAAATTTATTCTAAGTGCGTTGTGGGCTGGCCACCACAGACACTGTATATCATTTGCCTTAGTGGAGTACAGTATCTGACCTATTTTTATACCGAGCCACTGTTTCACTATAGGAACACTGGAACCACTAATACCGTATTTTTAGCGCAATGGCCCTACGGGGAACTGGTGCATCTCGTGAATATCTGTTTTATTTATTTGGCTCGGTAAGCTCTTGTTCGGCACTGGCGTGATCTAAGGATTCCTATTATGCATTATTTTTTAGATAACCTCAGACTCCACAAAATAGCAAGCAGTACAAATGATTAGCCGATATAAGAAATGGACTTGGTTGTGATTGTATCATTCGGCTAGTAGCATAGAAAATAGATTATCATAGTGTGATGGTTCAACACTTGTCCTTATTTGGTTGTAGGGTTGGGCCTTCGCGCTAGGATATGCCATGGACCTAAGTTACGACACTGAACCTATACATTATTATATGTTTTTCTTGGGTTTTTGTTTCTCTATTTCGTGCTTCCTTTGTGGTACTTGTTATTTGGGGTCTAACCCAACTGGTTTTGCATGGCCAGGTTTTGAGCCAGCACCTAAGCATCCAGCGCACCTTCCCCCTACTCATGGCGCTTACCAGGAACATGGTCGCACGGGATAAAGAGCGGGTTTTCTTCTTCCCTGCTCATCATTGTACATTTACTTCTTTAGGGCATTTAGCCACCGGCACCTGTTAGTCGGCTCGTCTGGACATTAGTCTTCTTACATGATTGTATTAAATCAGACTGCAGTTGATCACTGTCATGTACTTTTGTTACTCTTCCAGCTCCTTATTTTACATAGCTGGTCTCCAAAATATTTTAAAAAAGTATTTGGGATGCCTTATTGCTTTATCATATATGCTTACTGTTTCTTGTTTCAATGATTAAGACATAGAAGTTCTTGACCATAGGAGACTTGATTGTAGCATGCACCCCTTGTCTTATACAGCCGTGATCGTCGTACGACGTATAACACCTTATACAAGGTAGCTGGCCATGTCCGTCTCCGTATTCCGGTACTAGGCGTGACAATAAGAATCATATTCTACTTAAAATAGCCCAATATCAATTATGGACGTCCAAATATGGGTCAGATTAAATATTTGATACAAATTTGAAATCTAATCAAATCTTACATTTAATATAGATTTTTAAATCATATCAAATCAAATCTTTGACCATATTTGGGCTCCAAAATTTACCAAATCCAGACTGGACTACAACAATCTCTCCCTCTAGTCTGATGAGAGGGTGTTGTCCCCATAGCTACTCAACTGGACTCCATGCATGTCGCCCCGCGACAGAGTTCCTGCTCCCCCATGACACCGATCTCCGATCCCCCGAGTTGATTTGCATCTTCCTTCATCTCCAGCTCATCAATTATCACGTCGACGCTAGCTGTCATGCGTAGCACCTTCTGTATCACTGGGATCCTGCCGACATCAATGACATGGCTGAGACCGTAGATCCTGACTATCAGCCTCACCGTGAGTCTTGGCTGCATGTCTCCGACTTTCATCTTCTACCGAAACGTGTTAACGTTTTGACAAGCTTCTTCACCCTCGGCTGGCCCAACCAAGCGGACAGTGTGATTCTTCCGATATTTGAACTCCTGAATCTGCCCACCTTCGTGTCCGAACTTGAAGCTCCTCCATACACATGCGTCCTCGGGCAGAACATTACGCACTGTGCATGTTGTCGATGACCTACAGCTCCTCTGAAACTGTGTGAATGGTGACGCTCCCGCCTCAGATTAAGTTTGCTATAAACCTTGATCTCCTCCCTGGCGTCGAACTGCTGAAATCAATGTCACTCCGTGAAGCTTTGGCAAACCACCCATCACCTAAATCGGATTCGTGAAGCAACCCCTACCTAAAGACCGACCAGCTGTCATGGGACCGACATACTAACCCTCAATCTTTGGCTCATTACCATTCGTCGCTTTGTCTCGACGAACCGAATCCTCCCTAAACCTCAAAGTATCTCGAATCCCCTCATTAGTAAGTTCCTGACGATCCAACTCATGTCTAATATCCCTCGAGCCTCCATCCGATGTCTGTGGCCAGCCAGTACAACTCAGCGGATTGAGCCTGTACATGCCACAACATAAATCTTCTCGAGCCAGCTGTTGGGAACCCTTCGTAAGCATCCAATCTTTGTTCCCAAACAAACTGCGACAACTATCATCCGCCAGCCTCTCTACCGGAACCAAGTTGTAGCGCAAACTCGATACATATTGCACATCCTTGAGAACGAGCTTCTCACCAAGCTCCGTTGTCAAGTGCACATCACCGATGCCTACAACTATAGCTATCCCCTTTTTTCCCATCTTCATACGTCCAAACCTGCCACCGTGGTATGACGTGAAGATCCTCCTATATGAAGTGGCGAGATACGCCGCCGCCATGTCCATGACCCAATCGCCATCATGACACATGCCACAAGGTTTCTCTGCGTCGGTTGCTGCGATGATGAGATTTCTCATAGCCGTGAGATCCTCCTGATCATCCTTGCCTTTGGACTTCTTAGCTTTGAGCTTCATGTAGTTCCTCTTGATATGACCCCTTTTGCCACAGTGATAGCAGCCCTCCTTGCTGTCCACAGTCGCAAGATCCCGAGAACTCTCCCTTGTCCTCGCCCGTAACTTGGGTCTTCCCTTCCCGTAGGAAGCCACCAGAGTGGACTCCTACAACAATTCCACTTGGTTACGCTGGATCTCCTCGTTCAACAAGCTGCTTTTGACTGCCTCCATTGGACTCCTAAACGATTTAAATTAGAGTCGGTTCTAAGTTGTATTATAATAGTAGAGATAGAAATAAAAATATATCTATATAATCCTCACTAACATTTTATTAACATAACGTAAGGCGTACCAACTACAACTAGAAAGACAACTAGAAAATTGAAATATTTTAATATACTAATCCATCCTAGAGGCTGAAGAAACACGAGTGGGCTGAACGAGGGCTAACTCTTAGGTCACATTTGGCTCGTAGAATCAGAAGTTTGTGAAAGAAGAGTAATTTATTTTCTATGTATGCATGTAAAGGAAAGAATAATATATAGACAAATGATTTCCCAAAAAAAGAATAATATAGCTTTCCCACCTATTCCAAGGATTTATTTATTCTTCCATTTTTTTTGATTTTTTTTTCAAATATCAAAAATATAAATTAATATAAATTTTAATTTCCAATGAATAAAAAATTAAAAAAATTATTTTATTCTATTTTATTTTTCTAGCAAATCAAACGATGCTTTAAAGTTTATATATTTTAAAGGGGATTACTTTGTTTTACTTTTTGATAGAAACTCACTTTATTTTGACACATTAAAACTGAAACAATGTTTAGAATTATATCCCACCTTGATTCCTAGCGACTTGATCATATTATGGCAATTTTTTAACGACCGACCGAGCCGTATTTGAAGAGGTCAGTGTCGTTAGTCAAGCCAATGCCTCCCTCGATCAAAGCTCGATCGGCCATCGACTCTGGTTAGCATGAGACTGTCATATATGTGGGAATAAGCTAATTTGTACGTATATTATGTCAACACTTAGATTTTGTTTGATAGAAAAAATAAAAAACTGGAAGGAAGAAAAAAAAAAGTATGATATATTTTTCTTTTATATAGAAAGGAAAGATTATTTCTCTTTTTTGTATTTAATAGGAAGGATGGAAAAGAGAAATTTTTTTTCTTTTATTTGGTATAGAATAGAAAGTAAAAATAAATAAATTTTATCGATTTTATCTTTAACTAAAAACACTTAATATGATGAATAATTTTTAAATAATATAATATACAAAAATATACTTATTAATAATATAATCCTCCATTTTTTTTTAAAAATAGATGAAGATGGATAAAGGAGAGGAGTTTCCACTCTCATGTAGCATAGACTTGAGACCATTACCCCAAAATCTAACCTATCCAACAATGTGAGTTAACCTTTTTAAACAAACCAAAATGCTTTCTCCAAAAATATCCTTCTATAATATATCACATAGGCAACTATATATATTTCCCAA
Source organism: Iris macrosiphon (assembly GCA_036927795.1). NCBI lineage: Eukaryota > Viridiplantae > Streptophyta > Magnoliopsida > Asparagales > Iridaceae > Iris > Iris macrosiphon. Next base: position 34,308,185 of record JAYESA010000020.1, on the reverse strand, counting down.
ATATGCAACAGAACCATCATATAGTCAGCTTTATATTTACTAATAAATATACGTGTATTTCATGTTAAAAAAATTCTATTATTATTGTAAATTAGTTTAAATATATTTTAATTATGTTTATTATTGATATATTTTTATTTTTTATAAAATAAGTCTTAAAAACTAGCCATCAAAGTTGTACGTATATTCTCACGTAATTAAAAATTAAAAAAATAAATAAATTTTAACTAATTGTTTAACTACATAATATTATATAAATATAGTCAAACATCTCTTCTAGCTCATTTGGTTAAGGTGGGAGACATTAACTTTGGTTAGTCAAGTTCGATTTTTCATCATGTTATTTAGAACAAATTTAATTTTTTTTAATAAATTTTTTTACGTAATATTATTTTTTTAGATAAATGGTTGAGGATTTACAAACTGCATAGACAATTCACTTTTGAACCGTTTTGAAGCCTCGTTATAAGAGTTGAGATTTGACCTAATCTAGAAATGGCAGATTTATTTAGGCTGAATTTATAATTGTTTATTGGAGGCTGTTTGATAAAAAAAAAATGCATGTTTATTGGATTTACAATTATATTTATGCTGCTTCTTTTTTTCTCTCTTAGAAAATGGCTTGTTTGATAAAAAGAAAACTTATCAAAAGCTTTTTGAAAAGTCGGTTAGCAACTTTTGATAGCAGTATCACACTGGTCTCTCTTTTTTTCTTTTCATTTTGAGACGTCCGACGAAACGTACAAAACTTTATAGACGTTACGTTACATGTCATTTAGATCCACTGTCCCACACATTTTTTACGATTTGATTCTGAGATCATCTGTCTAGTCAGAAACATTCGTCCATAAATATAAATAAGGAAAGTCACAGTCTTCATTGAATTTTCTCTCTGCTCTACTGTGGATTGTGAAACACGGCCAAATTAAAGAAAAATTATGGTAAGAGCCAGTCTCATCGTGCATCCTTCAATGACATTCATTGGATGTCATGTGAATGATTGCATGCACAAATTCTCGTACAATTCAATGGATGGAATTGAAGATACACAATGAGTCCGACATACATAATATTTTTTTCAAATTAAGGGCCAAATTAACTTGATTTGTTCGTTCCTGTACTTTGCTTCTCTCGGAACGTTTGTTGTGTGATAACTGTAAGAAGAATTTAAGAAAAATGGTCTCCTGTCTTAAACTTCTCTATAGAAAAATGATCATACTTACATGGTCGGAACCACTTTTGGGGTCGTTTGGATCAAGTTAGTGGTGAGCGATTCGGTTAATAAGAAAAATTAAATTCGATCAAAAAACGAATATGGAAAATTAAAACTTAATCAAATTAGACCATAGTCGAATTAAACCAAATCGAATTAAATCTGTTCGATTTTCGGTTTTTTTGATTTTTTTGTAATTTTTTTCTAATATATATATATATATATATATATATATATATATATATATATATATATATACTATATTTTCTTATTCGGTTTTTGGTTTTGGATCTAAACCGAAATTCAAAACCGACACCGAATAAGAAATTTTAGTATTTTCAAAATCGAAACCGAACCAATTTTTTTTAAAACTGGACCAAATCTTTTATTCGGTTCGGTTCAATTTTCGGTCCAAAACTGAATAATGCTCACCCCTAGATGAAGGTTTTGTATTTCTAGAAATTTATTTTCTATTTTTTTAATGAAAAATGAATTCAACATTTCCATACCAATGTTTGGTTAGACTAGGTTGAAAATATGGAAGAAAAAAAAACTTATTTTATTTAATTTTTCATAAATATCATTTCAATGCTTTTATTACCTAAATTTACATGTTTGAGATAGAAGTTAAATTTTTGAAAGTAAAATGATGATATTATTGTCCAAACAAAATATTAAACAACATTTCTAGAAAATCAAACATATTCCCAATAGGGACCTTGAGAATTATTTTTCCACAACAATGGAAATATGAAGACCCTCATATTCTCCTCTAATTCTCAATCCTAAACATACCAAACACTACTAAAAATTGCGGGGTTAGCGACGCTACAAAACGTCGCTGAAATAAAATAGCGACGTTTTATAATTATCGCGGTCTAGCTAGTCGCTGACTGAAAATACGTCGCTATATGTCGCAACTAGCGACGTATCTTAATGACGTATGAACGTCGCAAAATTTTACCAATTAGTGACCTTCTGCGATGCAACGTCGGTATATGAGCGACACAAATTTAGTCGCAAAACATCGATGATATTAAAATACTTAGTGACGTTTACTGTGTCACTAAACATCGCTGACATTCTTTCGTTAGCGACGTTTAGCAACGCATGTACGTCACTAATATTTTTGAATGTAGCGACGTTTAGCAACGTATTTTAGTTACATCTTGATGACATCGCAGAGATTGCCAAGTCGGCAAATTAGCGACTTTTAGCGACATATTTGCGACGCCTTGGTACAGGGATAGTGACGTTCTAATACCTCTCTGCGACATATTTGTATGTCGCTAAACGTCACTAGACGTCGCTAAATTGCTGTAAAAATTTTAAATTTTTTTATATTGTTACATAATAATTTATATAACAATATTCAGCTTGTAGTTTATACAAATATATTCATAGTTTATAAAAATAGATTGTCACACATAAGCAAATTATTAAACACCGATAAATTCAAATCTACTATCACTGTTGGCCAATGTCATACAAATTCAAACATACATAAAAGTCTGAAATAAGTATCCTCATATCACAAAAAGAATATATACAACAGACCTAAAAATGGGCCAATGTCACACAAATTTTCAAAAATGGGCCAAATTCACACAAACTCATAACTATCTGTCCAATCTAGGACTAATGCTAATCAGGAGGAGGATGAGCAACACTGTCGCGCAACTGGGATACGATATAGTCTAACTGGCCCTGTGAAAGCGCCACCGATATCGAATTAGGAGGCAGTATCGTCGATGGAGTCGGTGTCGATGCCGACGAACCAGGAGGACGTATCCGCTCAAATGCTGATAGGCAATCATTGAATGAATCCATGACATCTATAATCCGAGTGACGAAACGCTGTGTCGATGATGCCAAATTCGTAATATCCCGCTGTGTCGCCTCGGTCATAGTCCTGAGCTCCAAAAGGTTTTGCTCGAGAGCATCAAAATGTGCTAACATCCTCACATCGTCCATCTGCGGCTGGGATTGGGGCTGCTGCGAAATCAGTCTCATTATCTCGTTACGCAGAGACGTAATCTGATGGTCAACTCTCTCCTGCTGGACTCGCACCGACTCCAAAGAAGGCTGTAGGGTATGCGCAGGGGCAGAGAGTGTCCTAGAGCCCTAGGTCATAACATAGGTGTCGTAGGATCCCATACCGTAGTACGTACCCCTCTGAAGACCACCAGCAACGCTCTGCCACAGCTTGTCAGTCGACGGAACTGGGTGGGCCGGTGGCTGCGAGTAAGTACCGGCCTCTCCCTCGGGAGGTGCAGACGTAGCATATTTTGTCGACTTCTCATAGAGCCGTAGATACTCATTCTAGAAAGAAAAAAATGAATCACTCGATAAATATACTTATTACTAACTACATGGATATTTATTTGCATATTTTCTAAGTTGTTCAAAAGCAAGGGTACCCGGTGTTATAAACCGAAAATATAGGGATAGTTAGTGTAAATAACCATATTATCTAAGCAACTTATTACTAACTACATGAATATTTATTTGCATATTTTTAAAGTTATATTAAAATAAAAAAATGTAAAGTAATACTTACGTAAGTCTGTGTGGACCTATCATCGATGAGCTGTCCGTCCTTTCGATGGGTAGCGAGGAAGACGGTCACCATGTTAGCGTCTTCACCCGTCTTGTAAACACCCAAAATTTTAAAATTTAATCTTAGAATTATAATTATTAGAATTATGAATTTTTGTGATTTTGGATTTTTATTTTTATTTTTAGTTAATTATAATATATGTTCTTCAGAGATTTATATTTTTGTGTATTAAAATAATTATTAAAATTATGCAAAAATTATATTTTTGGGTGTATAACTAATAATAGGATATTGTATAATTTTTATAAAATTTATTGGGCTCCAAAACTATTTTTAATGGCCATATTGCATTATTTTTAAATAAACTAACATAAACCAACCCAAACCAAACCAAACTGAACCAAACCAAACCAAACCAAACTGAATCAAACCAACCCAACCCTACTGGACTCGGATCCTACCCAAACCCGAAACCACCAACCCAAAACCCGAAACCCATCAAACCCATCAGATTCAAAAACTTCCCTCGACTGTTCATTTCCTCTTCCGAAACCGGCAGCCGACCTCCCCCCTTCCCTTCCTTGTAACGACCACCTTGATCGCCTATAAAACTCATAGCCAAGCTGATCCCCATCACCAACCATTTCTCTCCCATTTTTGACCTCGTCGCTGCCGTCAGCCGCCGGACCGCCGTGCGCCGCCGCCGCAAAGAGGCCGCCCAACTTCGAGATCAGAACAGTAGCAGTAAGGCATGCTACTTCCCACTCTCGTATCTCCCTGTATATTAATCCAAATGTTGACTCGTTGAATCCTATGCGAAGACCACATGACTCTCTTGAACCCTGTATAATTAGTTTGGGGTATTATGTCCTGAGTCGGTCGTAATTCGTGACACAAACAGGAAAAAATAAACCAATTTATAGTTCAAAAAATGGTCCCAAACATCCATGTTCATGGCCATTTTTTCCAACATAGTTAATATTTTTAAATTCTACTTGAACAGTAATTTAAATAACATAACCGAGATTTAATTCCTTTAAATAGTTTATTTAATTTATTGTATGCTGTGATTTATTCGTGGTTGAAGTCGACCAAAAATTTAATTTTCTAAACCCAAATTTTCTCGAAACGGGATACGTCCCGCTAAACGAGGCAACTTTTTTATGTGTAAATTACACCAAAAGGCATATATCATTAACACGGATGTGTAGGATTTCACGAAAGTTGATTTGGATGTACGTGCACACCGAAATTAACGTGTATTCGTCGAAAAGCCTCGTATCGGCCTGTTCTGACACTCATCATAATTTTGTGTATGCTTGTCATTTCACAACGAAACTTATACCATCAGATTCGTAGTGTTATGCTGGTCCTGTGACCCAAGTTTGGTTCGATTATGAGAACGTTGACAAAATCATGTTTCGTGGGCCCCACGATTCTACTTGACGGGTGATTTTGTGATCACTCATCGAAATCTAGTTCTGGATATTATATTGGGTTCGTATCATCGTTATAGACTTGTAGATACTAAGTTTGAAGAATTTGAAAAACTTTGTCACTGGCACATTTTTCGGTGCGAAGTGGGCCACATGTGGACCCTGCTTTGACCAAAAACTGTCAATTCTGTCTCTGTGTCCAAATTTGACTTATGGGTAGTCAATCCTACCTATTTCATATATTTTGAGAGCAATGGTAATATTTGTTTCAGCATCCGTAGGCATACTTGGAGATTTTACTTTAAAGGAGCAACTGAAGGAATACAGAACCCAGACAAGTATATCTTGTCAAACTTGCAGTAGTTCCTTTTATATTATTTGCTTGAGTTATTTTCTGTGATGTACCTGTTCAACCTAGGACCGTGAGACGTTGCTTAACGTCCGAACAAGATTCGGGTGTCGACGTCGTACGCGGAGTCGTGTAACGTCATTTAGAGAGTTGATACCACGATCCTATATATCTTTACGTGCTTGTTTTATCAAGTACGTCATACCATAGAACACTTGATACTATTCATGTGATAGAATCTTTTCTGAGTTATTTATGGTAATTTTGTATAAGCTTACAGGATTCGTGACATAAGATTTGCATATACATAGATATCATTATGACTCGTTGTACTAGCTAGAAGTCATGATCTTGCGTGTTATGGACATGAGACGTCGTGGACATGAGACGTGTGATTACATTGGGTGGGGAGAGACACACAGGCTATAGGCTGATTACATACATATATACTTATTATTAAGGTGCTTTAGTCTCTGTTCCAGAGCTTGGCCCATTACGTGATATTATTGCTACCGGCTCCCCGACACAGAGCTTGTAGTGGTCTTAGTCTGAGTATTAGTGATACTCTCATTTGCATATCACATAGTTGGTTACATAGCTTGTCCTGATGATCTATTTATATATACTGTATTTTATTTGGCTTGAGTTATTCTTGTACCTTACTATGTCCCCTGAGGACCTGGATCCAGATTATGTCCCCAGGTACAGCAGAAGAGGAATACCCCTAGATATACAGGACATGAGCTGATGTTGGAGCAGTACTGGCACTAGAGGATGAGGTTGTGCCAGAGGATTTCTCCTGAGTATTTTGTTATATACTCAGTTATTTCTGATTCCAGTTATTCTATATCTTGAATCTTGGATTATTGTATTAATTTATTATCGAGTTGTTTCCCGAGATACTTTTTATTAGAACTTGTCGATGGACTATATTTTTTATTATCTATTATATTGATTAGTCTATTATATTGAATTGTATTTACTTTCTGTAGATGAGATTAGAATTAGACTGTGACATGTATCGTAGACCATTGTATTTGTTTTACAGCTTAAGTACACTCTAACGGGTCCATTAAATTGGGTTTGTCCATTGGAGTTGTGCTGCTGGCCATTGCCACGTGGCTAGTGCCACGTTATTTTGGGACTGGGGCGTGACACCTCTGGACCTGTTAATTACAAATAGATATATTGTTACTAAAATTAACCATTTTATCCTACTTTGATTAAAATAATATATATACTTTCAAATACTTACCATGCGACAAAAATATTTTGTCATCGGAATCGACCCACCACACCACTTTCCTAGCTTCTTCCTGGCCGCCTTCGCCTTCTCCGACTTTTCCTTTTTCTTGGGATCGTCGAATCTAGCCATCATCTGATTTCACTACTCAGTCATAATCCAAACTTGGATTAGTTTTCTCAAACGATCACGGTCCTTCTGATCATTGATCGCATCCCGGAGTAGCTTGGCGGCGAGGGAAGGAAATATCTCCTCGATCACCTTGGCCCGGTGTGGTGGGTAGAAATACGTGTCCTACAAGAAGTAATATAGTAAGTTATGTAATATAAATAAATTAGATGATCGATATTAAAACCAAATATATTTTTACCTTGAAGTGCTTAAACCAAAATGTCTTCCTCTCGTCTGGAGCATCGGAGTAGTTGATCCAAGGGCCACCATAATTGTACCTCAGAAAGAGCCCTAGGCGTCTCTTTATCTTCGACGGACAATATCTATACAGAGATAATAATATTCATACAAAATTCAATATATATATATATATATATATATATATATATATATATATATATATATATATATATATGCGTAAGGAAATGTTAACTAATTAACTTACCCCAAATCTCCATCTGATGCTCGTCCGGAGGCACGCATGGAGGATCTCTCTGATACAGCAAGGGCTGGGCCTCGCCCGTCTCTTCCTCGGTCTCCATGGTAACATCAGTAGTAGGAACGATAGACGGAGGAGTAGTAGGCTCTGGCCTGGAACTGCTCATCCCAGGAGTACTGTCATGAGGAGGCGCAAGTGGTCGAAAGAGTTGAGTACTGTTAGTCCCAGGAGTGCTCGTCCCAGGAGTAATGTCATGAGGAGATGCAAGTGGTCCATCCCTAGTACCCGATATCGAAGGAGTGCTGCCGCTCGGAGCACGGTGTCCTCTAGATGCTCCTCTACATCCAAACCCTCTACGTTGTCCTGTTATAAATAATAACAACATATGATGATAAAATATATATATATATATATATATATATATATATATATATATATATATATATATATATATATATATATATATATAATAATAATAATAATAATAATAATACGAACAAAAATGAATCTCACAGTCATAATGGAATTGCACACAAAAATATCTAATCCGGAAAAATATATAAATAGACCAGGAGCAACCCTCCGTTGAATTGCACACAAAAAGTCTAGATAACCAAAAATTCTAGAGTTTTGGCAACAATATCCAAGAAGTCTAATCCAGAAAATACAGTATATGTCACAAGACTAAATGGATTTAATTTAATTTTCAATCCTCTTCTGAAAATTATCTTCTTCGTTTTTCTCGTCCTCCTCTTCTTCACTTTCATTTACTTTTTCTTCCTCTTCGGATAATTCTACATCTTTAACATGATTAGCCGTACAATGAGGAACTTTTGTTGAGTCCACCTCTACAATATTTGTTACAAGAGGTAGCTCATCCTCCTGATAAGCTATTTCGTCAACGTCAAAGGTATTTCTAGCTTTGGTCGTGCATAATGTCCACCAGTCTGACCTCTTTGTTCCCCGTTTAGGATAAGTTGTAAAGTACATGAGCTGAGCCTGACTTGATAGGACAAATGGTTCATAGACTTGATATCAACGGTAGTTTATATCCACAAGACCATGTTTGTCTATTTTCTAACATTGATCTTGGATCGGATCGAACCATTCACACTTGAATAACACGATCTTAGCAGGCTTTGTTCCATAATTATATATTAGCTCCACAATCTCCCGTAAGACGCCATAGAAATCATTGCCTATGTCGACATCTTTATAGTTTGAAGATTTGATACACAAACAACTATTTTTGGTGTCCTCGAGATCTAGGAAGTTGTCTCTGATCGGGCAGTTGTTGACTTGAACCCAAACCCATTTACATAATAGCTTGGCCAGATTTTGATGGCATAAATTGTCCCCTTAGCTAAAGTTCTAATAGATTCATTATCAAGTGTTATGTTTGGATGATCGACCTAAATACCATAAGATAAGAAATTAAGTTCAACATTCCTTTAATTATTATGTAAAGTGCATATACAAAAAGTAATTACCGAGCTCCTTACATATGCGCTCAACCAAGAAAAAAATGATGTCTCATTTCTTGTTCTACTTCTTCGTCTGTTATGTAGGGTCTAACCGACCTCAGCTCATCATTATATATGCTAAAAAATAATGAAGCAACCGCCTATTAGTAGCATAACATTACCGAGCTTATACCATTATATTGAGATGATGTAAACGTAAACGTATTAATTACTTACCCCTCTAGCTTCTCCACTTTATCCTCGTCGTAATTGAGTAATATATACAACTGAGCAGCCATTAGCTCGTCATCATTCAAATATCTCTTATTTATTTTTCACGAAGGCTTTTCGGATGCATTGAATACTTTCAGTATTGCATCATTAGATTTCTGATTTTCGTCGTCGTTTCTTGGAGCTCTTGCTCGATTAGTAGCAATATGAGGTTTAAAATACGCCTAGCAAAAAAATTATATTATCCTCAAGCACATAAGCTTCACAAATAGAACCCTCAACCCATGCCTTATTTTTTACCTTTCTCTTTAGGTGGTTCAGATGCCGCTCGAACGGGTACATCCACCGATAACCGACAGGCCCGCCAACACGTGCCTCATAAGAAAGATGAATTGGCAAATGCTCCATTGAGTCAAAGAATCCAGAAGAAAACACATTCTCGAGCATGAACAGTGTTACCGCAATGTCCTTCTCTTACTTTTCTAGATGATCGACGAGCAACTTAGCATAACAAAGATCTCTGAAGAATATGTTGAGCTCTGTCAATGGATCACAAATGACCTGCGGTAAGAATTCCTAAAATACAATCGGAATTAACCTCTCCATGAATACGTGACAATCGTGGCTCTTCATACCTGTCAGTTTGTTCTCCTTGAGGTCGACGTATCTTCTCAAGTTCGACACGTACCCGTTTGAAAATTTTAGGTCCTGAATCCACCTACAAAGTCTTCATTTATCCTCCTTCTCCAGTAAGAAAATTGCCTTAGGCTGCTCTAACTTTCCATTCTCCTCCTCTATTAAATGCAACGTAGGACGTCTACATATTTCTTCCAAGTCCAACCTGGCCTTCGGATTGTCTTTCGTCTTCCCCTTAGCAGGCTCTTCGATAGCACTTGGTAAATCTTTACCTCTTCCCATATCGTGTATCCAGGCCACCTTGGCGGTGGATTGGCCTTCGCCACAACGCCAACACGAAAATCATTCATGTTCCTCCGATACGAATGATCCTTCGGCAAAAATTATCGATGACAATCAAAGAAGTATGGTTTGCCTCCGTATTTCAAACGAAAAACCTTAGTGCGGTCCATGCTATACGGACATGAGAGACGGTCATGAGTGCTCCATCCCGATAATATTCCATAGTCCAAAAAGTCGTTGATGGTCCATATAAGTGCTGCCCTCATCTAAAAATTTTGCTTTCTAGAAATATCGTACGTGTTGGCACCTACTTCCCACATATGATTCAACTCATCTATCAACGGCTGTAAATACACATCGATGTTCCTCTTCGGATTGTTCAGACCCGGGATAAAAATGGTTAGGAACATAACCAGAGTTTTCATGCACATCCAAGGCGGTAGGTTGTACGGAGTGACGATCACAGGCCAACACAAATACTGGGAGCCCGAAAGTCTGAATAGGGTAAAACCGTCGGAGGAGAGCCCCAATCTGACATTACGTGGATCCGAGGCAAAATCTGGATACTCTCGATCAAAGTGCTTCTATACTTCTCCATCAGATGGATGATCCAGCACTCCTTCGATCTGTTCTCGCCTGTGCCAACTCATATTTTCTGCAGTCTGTTTCACCATAAACAACCTCTGCAACCGTGGCGTCAAAGGCAAGTAGTGCATCGAATCGGTAGGCTTCCTTGTTCCTACAGACCTTCCTCTACCATTGGCCTTGTAGCGATAAACACCACAAAATCTGCATGCGTCATCAACCTTGTCATCTTTGTAGTACAATATGCACCCGTTACGACATGCATCGATTTTCTTGTATCCCATCCAGAGCGATCTTACCATTCTCTTAGATCGGTAGAAGTCTTTAGGCAACTTAGCACCATCCGACAAGATCTTTATAATCAACTCCATCAGTCAGTTATAGCATTATTGCAACATGTTAAAATCAGACTTGATGCTTAACAGTCTTGTAACCATCTCCAACGGTGAATGATTCTCACAACCAGGATATAATGGAGTTCTTGCATTCTCCTGTAACTTCATAAACTTTGCAGCATTGGCATTCGGTGCCTCCTCAGCTGCATCATGATTGTCCGGATCGAAACTAGGTTCGGCAGCATCGAAAATCATGTTCATGCACCCGTCGTTGTAATCAGTAATGTCGTGGTCATCCATATATGACTCCATATAAGGCTCTGGATCCGATGCTAAAGACACAAGTTCTCCGTATGAGGTCCACTGATAGTAATTCGGCGTAAAATCCCTCGAGTACAAATAATATGTCACATTTACTTCTGAATGATATTTTAAGTTGCGATATCTCACACACGAAAACTTAATTTTGGTACCATCCATGTACTGAGGGAACGCCTTCACGAACTGCAAAAACTATTATACAGCCTCTATGAATTTATCCAACACACTGCACATGTCATCAGGATGACGGTTGTACATCCATGAACGATGACGCAGGTAGTAATTCATCTCTAGATAGTTCTAAAAAGATGAATAGATATCGTTCAAATATTGTCATGCACCAATCCCAAAATCTATGGGATCAGACACGTGGCAATGGCCAGCTGGTACGACTCCGTAGGGCTTTCCAATTTAATGGACCCGACAAAGTGCACTTACGCTGTCCACGGTCAAGTGATCCAGTAATAAACTATTTTCTAACATGCAACAACTAAAACTAAATCTCAATCCATGGTAAATAATCTCAAGAAAGAACGATACGCATCATCAGTCTGCAGCCCAATAATACATCCGTTCGAATAGACCAAAAGAACAACATAGGTCTATAAACACTAGGCTATAAAAGCAGAATCAAAATAGAAAGTAGTACATGACTGTAATAGTTGGAAATATAAATATACCTACAATGATGTCCACACTCTACTAGATCAAATATCCTACAAAGTGCACAAATAACCTGGAAGGGAACCAGATCCTCAGAGGGACGTAATAAGATACAAAAATACATGCCATAAAGTAAATACTGTAAAAACTCAAGGGTGAACTATCCAGCTAAGTGAAATACAAGTTGAGGATAACTTAGTGTGTATGGGAAGTGTAGGCTAGACATATATTGACGTAATTCACCAACCGTCGTGACTGGCTAGTATATGCCACATATGCCCCCATAACAAGAGCGCTCTGCAATATAATAACGTCCAGCTCCGAGGAGCGTAGTATCTGTAATAGTATAATGTCCAACATTCTCTAGAGTACGGTATCTGCAAAAACCACAAGTAACATCCAACACTCTAAAGAATGCGGTATCTGCAATATAATATATACGTCCGTATCGCTCCGAAGAACGCGGTATCTGTATAAAGGAGGTGGGTATCCCAAAGCCTACTAGTCGTCCTCCCCGCCCAATGCCAATGTATATGCCAAGAATACAATGTGGACATCTCGTACTACAATGCAAGTCACTAAAGAAATATGCGACTAAGCTAAATACCGACACACGTGATGCTCATACCGATGGCCAATCAAGCATGAAACACGCGTCCCTATATGAACTCACTCTGTGATGTGCAATGATACGTGTCAAGACCTGGGAAATTATGTTGATAACTCCACAATTTTAGGTGGTTCCACTAGACACTACGTCAGACACAAGTCCTAACGTCAACGCCTTCGTTGACTGCACTCGAGTCTTTCTCGGACACGTACAGTCAAATATTAAAATAATAAAATATGCAACTAAATAATATATGAATTTAAATAGTACAACAAGGTAAGGTATACTTGCCTGGAAGCCAAGCGAAGATGCGAATACGAACTAGCCATGGAAGTTGTAGTACAACAATGGAAAATGGAGCTGATATCCCCGGATGTTGTCACAAATATCACCAACAGTCCCAGAATGAGTGAGATACTCAGAGAAACATATACATACGTCCAATTTGGACACATGGGCAAAAATACAGTTTCTGGTCAACATGGGATCCACAAGTGGGCCCGTCTTGCACAAAAAAATGTGCCAAAGACAAGGTTCTCCAAATTTGTTAACTTAGTGTCAACAAGTCTAGAATGACGATACGAACCCAATGGAATGTCCAAAACTGGATTCCGATGAGCCGATCACAAAATTGCTCGTCAAGTGGAGCCGCAGGCGGGGCCCATGATACGGAATTTTGTCAACGTTCTCAGAATCGAGCCAAACTTGGGTCACAGGACCAGCGTATCGCTACAAATCTGATGGCGCAAGTTTTGTTTCAAAACGACGAGCACAAACGAAGTTACAACGAGTTCCAGAATAGGGCCGATACGGGGTATTGTCGACAGATACGCGTTGATTCCAGTGTGTACGCACATCCAAATCAACTTCCGTAAAATTTCACACGTCCGTATTGACAGTGCACACATTTCGGTAAAATCGATATGCGACAGGGATGTCCGGATTGACGGAACCAACTCCGTCCTAAAAAATTATAATGTTTTAAAAACTGATTTTCTTCGATTTTGGATCATAATTTACAAACAATATAAATCAAATTAAATTATTCTAATTAAAGACATTGGAAGAGGGTTACATGGAGAGTATACCAGAGAAGGCGTTTCGGAAATCGGTTGAGCGTGGAGGGAGAAATCTCCTCGTGAATCAGGGAGGTTGAACTCGGATTTCCGAACTAGGATTTGAGTCGCGGTTCCTCGCGGCCGCGGGGAGGAGATGTTCAGCCATGACGTGGCTCGGGGGCACTCGAGGGAGGACGACCAGTAGGGGGTGCCCGCAGGTGGTCGGGGCTCTCCGGGGGTCGCCGACGATCCTGTGGCAGCTGCCAGGACGTCAACGGCAGCGACTACAGCAACAGTTGGAGCAGTAACAACAGCAGTGGTCGTGGAGGCGAGGTGGCGGTGGTCGTGGAGGCGAGGTGGCGGTGGTCGTGATTTCGGGGGGAAAAGTGGAGAAGAAGTCAGGAAAGAAGAAGAAGTCATGGAAGAAGAAGAGGAGAGGGGGCTGCTGTGACGGTCGGGCTTTGGCGGAGGAGGTCTTGGGGAAGTCGGGGTGCGTTGGCGAGTGGTTGCTCGGGGAGATGGCGGTGGCAGGGTTGATGACGGTGGTGGTGGCTCTGTGGTTGGAAACGGAGGAGAAACGTCAACAACGGCCGGAGTGAGGAGATATCGAGGTCGAGCAGAAGTCGGCCGGAGCTCGTAGAGGCGGTCGAGCTCGAGGGGAGAGAAGAAGGAGGGTGGCCAGACTCGCTGCTCCGGTGGAGGCTGGATCCGGTCGGCGGGGGTTGGAGAAAGGGGATGATGAATAGGGAGAGGGGGGTTGTCGGCTAGGGCTAGGTTTGGGTTTTGGTGAATTTATGAAAAAAAAAGGAAAAGTTGTATTTATTTAGGTGTATGTAGAATTTGGGTTTGGGTGTTGACTTGGTCAACATCCCCTTGGGATTGGGCCTTGGCTTGACATGTAGGTATTGGAGGGCTAGGATCGCATGGTTTGAATTGCATGGCTAGGATTTGATGAGGGGGCGATATTTTTAGGATTTGTTTAGGTGTTGGCTGCTTGTGTAGGTGTTTGTAGAGAGAGAAAGAGTGTAGTATATGTAAGAGAAAGAGAGTATGAACGCATTAAATAAATAACGACTCATAGTGTGAATGCATTAAATGAATGACGGCTTGTAGTGTGAACGCATTTAATGAATGACGGCTCATAGTGTGAACGCATTAAATGAATGACGACTCGTAGTGTGAACACATTAAATGTATGACGACTCATAGTGTGAACGCATTAAATGAATGACGACTCGTAGGATACGTGGGAAGGGGTTTCTTCATGACTTGCCTCCAATGGAAGGGGGTCACCTCATTGTCTTTTTGTACAAAAGACCCTAACAATTGAGAAATTGCACAAAGATAAAAATTAGATTAAATTAATTAATAATTAATGTAATACGGTCTTGAATTAATTGGAAGTACCTGGGGCTAAAATTAGGTGGGACATAAGTGTCATGGACATAGAGGACTCAGAATAGAATATTATCATAAATTGGGTTGTACAAAACGGGTCAAGATTGTGTCTCCAATTTCGATTGGAACACATAAGGAATGCAAAGTTAGATTTAATTGGATTTAAACATGGACATTTGTAACGATTATTGTGCGACTAAAATGAAGCACAAGATAGAGTATTTGTGAGTTACACAAGGGTCAGAATAGTAGGCTGACATGTCTAGGAAAAGTGTATAAAATTTGTTTGCAGGTAATAACTAGTGTAGTGCTCTAAATATCGATTGTAACTGTAAGGTGCACAAGGTGTTACGAATATTGCACAATAATCTAAAACAATATGATTTAAATTCTAGTTGGCTTCAAACTAACCCTAGTCTCTCGATCCAAGTTAAGTAGACCTAAAATTTGGTCGAGGGGGTTTACAATCTACCCAACTTATAAGAATTTTGTCCTCGAAATTAAAATAACAAATAATAAGCTAAACTCATCAAGCAATGCTACGGACATACCTAGGACTGGTGGAGCTGGCATTTGCACTATCTGTTGGGCTCTATTGACATACTGGAAATACTCTTGAACCTGATGTTTGTTCGATCCGTACCTCGAATACTGTCCTAACCTTCTTCTACTACTAGGACGGTTAATATCTCAACATTCCTTCCTAGGTATAACGTCATCATCATATAGTATCCATAATGGAATCAGGTAACTTAACTTTTTAAAATTGCCTTTAGCAGCAACAAGTCTAATCTAGCTAGTCAGTCATACCTAGCCTAGAAGCTCAACTCAAACAATTCCTAGGAGAAGTATATGTAATAAAATACAACCTAAGCGTCCACTCATTACATAGTACTAAGAATATATAGAAATTATATAATAAATATCTATTCAGTCATTCTAAGTACCCTAGAATAAAAGTATAACAAATACAATAACAAGAATACGATTCCTAAAATTTATTGGCTAGGGTAGATAGGATATAGGTTCCCATAATACCACTTACTACTAAGGATTAGGTTCAGCAAGCTCATGTCCTATTAGTCAAAATTCTAAATCTATATCCCTAAGCAGTTTATGCGTAATCCACAATATTCAGCTACCATTCCTGTCAGATTTCTATCTTCCATTTATACTCCATACTCACGTTTCAATATATAATCTGTGAGTCTAGTGGTAATCATCTATCGATTGACCAATGAGTCAGCGTGTGATCTAAATATTTATTTTATTCTTTGAAAATTATAGCACTTCGAGGCTGATCGACAATTTCTAACTGTGCTAAACCCTCGAACTCCAAAAGCATTACAATACTATAAGTATTATTCCTCCAGTCTATATAAAAAAAATTGTCCTCGGGTTACGTGACTCCAATATATTTTTCTTATCCTTTGTTTCCTACACACCTTCATATCTTTCTAGTACGTTGATCTTGTTTCCAACTCTAAGCTCCGTCAAATGTAAGATGTGAACCTCATATCCCTGTCAGACGCTATACCTACTGGCATTCCATGCGGTCGCACGATCTCCCTCATATACATATCTGTTAAGACCTCTATAGATAGTCAAACTCTGAAAGGTAAAGAGTGAGCGAACTTCGTAGGTCGATCTACGATCGCCCATACCGCATTGCAACCACTGGGACTCCTCGGAAATTATATAACGAAGTCCATAGTAATGTGCTCCCATGTTCACTCAGGTATCGGGAATGGATTAAAGTAAACTCGCAGACCTCTGATGCTCAGTCTTGACCTGCGAACACGCCAGGCACTTTGCCACAAAGCGGCTATATCCCTCTTCATTCTATGCTACCATGAGTACTGTCTTAAGATCTCTGTACATCTTGTGCCTCCTGGATGAATAGAGCATGCTGAACTGTGCACCTCCGATATCAGCTCCTGGCGAAGTTCTTCATTCAAAACAAAGAAATGATCTCCATATCTCAAAGTCCATCCTCGTGTATGCGTAATCATGTCTGCTTCCCGGCCTCTGTCCTCTGTCGAAGTCTCTGGAATCTGGCATCTATTGGTAAGGCAGTCTTGATCCTCTCCACTAATGTCAATTGTACATGCTAACTTGACAACTGGCCGTCTATTCTTGGCAATAATGACCTCTATACCTAACTGCTTTAGATCTCTCAACTGGTATTGCTGGTAATCAAAAGAATGCCATAGGTCTCTTGCTCAATGCGTCAGCTACTACGTTGGATTTTTCTCAGATGGTACTGTAGCTCACTCTCAAAGTCTGTCATCATCTCGAGCCAATGTCCTTGTCTCCGGTTCAGGTACTTTTCTAAATTTTAAAAGAAACTCAAGGTCAGGTACTTGTCACGAATCTCATCTTGTTGCCACTCTACCCTTTTACCTTGAACCTGAGGTTTCTCCTAGTTTACTCCATGCGTACTCTTCATCCAACTATATGGGTACCATCTTGTTTATAACTGGTCATCCATTATAGGTAGTTCACGATATCCAACTCAAGGCTATAACATCTGTCGATACCTTCCCTTCAATCTAATTACTCTATTCCAGATACTATCTTAACTAATCGAATTATTAATGGTGAAAACACGAGACTAATAGTCACTAACAACCCAAATAAGTCAAGTACATATAATCTAATTTGAAAGCTATATATAGTACTCAGCTATCTCTTCATCCAGATGTTGGGTCTACCAATCTGTGTCTAGCAATCTACCTATCTGTTTTAGCTTAGTCGTAATCATTATTGTCTAAAGAGTGGAAGAATTTCTAGGTCAGATATTGTAAGTCACAAGGTAACTAGGGGGTAACCACTATGGTTTGCTACCTAAAGTGCTATTTCATACCCTACTATCATTAGTATCCGATAATCTTCTTCTAGATGTGAGTCTAACATTCTGTCTGGTCAAGTTTATAATGTCGTTACTTGTATCACTACCCTAAGACTATACCTACTTCCTTGTATCATTGTCATGGGGCTACGACTAACCTTAATATCTAGCTATGTCTCTCCTAATTTATTCTAGAGCCTTAGAATCAAACAACCCTTTTAGCTTATAATACTGACAGGTCACGGCTACCTTAAGTAAGGGTCTAGTTTATAAGTCTCTACTTATATGTCTAATTCTTATGTCAATAGTCTATACTAGCTCTAGTAACAAGAAAGAACTTATCAACCTTCTCTACTATGGTTAACCATCTACTCAAACGCCCTATCAATTATGCCTTCTTTGTCTTAACGAGGTTCTACTCCTGGAGGAAATCACCGTACGCGAGCATTCATCTTCCCAAAATAAGGAAGATGAGAAACAATAATAATAATGTCAGTGATAAATGAACGAATACAGTAATGAAGTCCAAGGGCGACAATTGAATACAAGAGGAGTTTTAAAATCGATTATGGATTGAGATCTTATTCACATTAATCCTAAGTTGCAGGCTCGTTCGGTACATTAACATAACCATAACGATATGCTCTGACCTGCATGGGCCACCACTAAAACTATGTCACACCACAATCCCAAAATATATGGGATTAGACACGTGGCAATGGCCAGCTGGTACGCCTCTGTAGGGCTTTCCAATTTAATGGACCCGACGAAGTACACTTACGCTGTCCACGGTCAAGTGATCCAGTAATAATCTATTTTCTAACATGCAACAACTAAAACTAAATCTCAATCCATGGTAAATAATCTCAAAAAAAAATGATACGCATCATCAGTCTACAGCCCAATAATACATCCATTCGAATAGACCAAAAGAACAACATAGGTCTATAAACACTAGGCTATAAAAGCAGAATCAAAATGGAAAGTAGTACATGACTGTAATAGCTAGAAATATAAAGATACCTGCAATAATGTCCACACTTTACTAGATCAAATATCCTATAAACTGCACAAATAACCTAGAAGGAAACCAGGTCCTCAGAGGGACGTAACAAGATACAAAAATACATGCCATAAAGTAAATACTGTGAAAACTCAAGGGTGAACTATCCAGCTAAGTGAAATGCAAGTTGAGGATAACTTAGTACGTATGGAAAGTGTAGGCTAGACATATACTGACGTAATTTACCAACCATCGTGACTGGATAGTATATGCCACATATGCCCCTATAACAAGGGCGCTCTGCAATATAATAACGTCCAGCTCCGAGGAACGTGGTATCTGTAATAGTATAGCGTCCAACGTTCTCTAGAGTGTGGTATCTGCAAAAACCACAATTAACATCCAACACTCTAAAGAACGCGGTATCTGCAATATAATATATACGTCTGTATCGCTCCAACGAACGTTGTATCTGTATAAAGGAGGTGGGTGTCCCATACGCCTACTAGTTGTCCTCTTCGCCCAATGCTAATGTATATACCACGAATACGATGTGGATATCTCGTACTACAATGCAAGTCACTAAAGAAATATGCGACTAAGCTAAATACCGACACACGTGCTGCTCATACCGATGGCCAGTCAAGTATGAAACACGCGTCCCTACATGAACTCACTCTGTGATGTGCAATGATACGTGTCAAGGCCTGGGGAGTCATATTGATAACTCTACAACTTTAGGTGGTTCCACTAGACACTAGGTCAGACACAAGTCCTAACGTCAACGCCTTCGTTGACTGCACCCGAGTCTTTTTCGGATGCACACAGTCAAATATTAAAATAATAAAATATACAACTAAATAAAATTTGAATTTAAATAGTACAACAAGACAAGGTATACTTGCCTGAAAGCCAGGCGAAGATGCGAATACGAACTAGACATGGAAGTAGTAGTACAATAATGGATACTGGAGCTGATATCCCCGGATGTTGTCACAAATATCACCAACAGTCCAAGAATGGGTGAGATACTCAAAAAATATATACATACGTCCAATTTGGACACAGGGGCAAAAATACAGTTTCTGGTTAACACGGGATCCACAAGTGGGCCCGTCTTGCACCGAAAAACGTGCCAGAGATAAGGTTCTCCAAATTCGTCAAATTTAGTGTCAACAAGTCCAGAACGATGATACGAACCCAATAAAATGTCCATAACTGGATTCCGATGAGCCGATCACAAAATCGCCAGTCAAGTGGAGCCGCGGGGCCCACGATAATAATTTTGTCAACGTTCTCAGAATTGAGCCAAACTTGGGTCACAGGACCAACGTATCGCTACGAGTCCGATGGTATAAGTTTCGTTTCGAAACGATAAGTACACACGAAGTTCAACAAGTTCCAAAACAGGGCCTTTACGGGGTGTTGTCGACGGATACGTGTTGATTCCGGTGTGCACGCACATCCAAATCAACTTCCGCAAAATCTCACATGTCCTATTGACAGTGCGCACCTTTCGGTAAAATCGGTACGCGATAAGGATGTCCGGATTGACGGAACCAACTCCGTCCCAAAAAATTATAATATTTTAAAAACTGTTTTTCTTCGATTTTGGATCATAATTTACAAACAATATAAATCAAATTAAATTATTATAATTAAAGACATTGAAAGAGGGTTACATGGAGAGTATACCAGAGAAGACATTTTGGGAATCGGTTGAGCGTGGAGGGAGAAATCTCCTCGTGAATCGGGGAGGTTGAACTCGGATTTCCGAACTCGGGTTCGAGTTGTGGTTCCTCACGGCCGCGGGGAGGAGATGTTCAGCCATGGCATGGCTCGGGGGCACTCGAGGAAGGCCGGCCAGTAGGGGGTGCCCGCCGGTGGTCGGGGCTCTTCGGGGGTCACTGACGGTGCTGTGGCAGCTGCCAGGACGTCAACAGCAGCGGCTACAGCAGCAGTTGGAGCAGTAACAACAGCAGTGGTCGTGGAGGTGAGGTGGCGGTGGTCGTGGAGACGAGGTGGCGGTGGTCGTGATGTCGGGGGAGAAAGTGGAGGAGAAGTCAGAGAAGAAGAAGAAGTCGTGGAAGAAGAAGAGGAGAGGGGGCTGCTGTGACGGTCGGGCTCGGGTGGAGGAGGTCTTGGGGAAGTCGGGGTGCGGTGGCGAGTGGCTGCTCGAGGAGATGGCGGTGGCGGGGTTGATGACGGTAGTGGTGGCTCTGTGGTTGGCAGCAGGGGAGAAACGTCAGCAGCGGCCAGAGTGAGGAGATGCCAGGGTCGAGCAGAAGTCGGCCGGAGCTCGTGGAGGCGGTCGAGCTCTAGGGGAGAGGATAAGGGGGATGTGAACGCATTAAATGAATGACGACTCATAGTGTGAACGCATTAAATGAATGAAGACTCGTAGGATACGTAGGAAGGGGTTTCTTCATGACTTGCCTCCAATGGAAGGGGGTCACCTTATTGTCTTTTTGCACAAAAGACCCTAACAATTAAGAAATTGCACAAAGATGAAAATTAGATTAAATTAATTAACAATTAATGCAAATGGTGGTCATGAATTAATTGGAAGTACCCGGGGCTAAAGTTAGGTGGGACACAAGTGTCATGGACATAGAGGACTTAGAATAGAATATTATCATAAATTGGGTTGTACAAAACGGGACGAGATTGTGTCTCCAATTTCGATTGGAACGCACAAGGAATGCAAAGTTAGATTTAATTAGATTTAAACATGGACATTTGTAACAATTATTGTGCGACTAAAATGAAGCACAAGATAGAGTATTTGTGAGTTACACAAGGGTCAGAATATTAGGCTGACATGTCTAGAAAAAGTATATAAAATTTGTTTGCAGGTAATAACTAGTGTAGTGCTCTAAATATCGAAGCAACTATAAGGTGCACAAGGTGTTACGAATATTGCACAATAATCTAAAACAATATGATTTAAATTCTAATTGGCTTCAAACTAACCCTAGTCTCTCGATCCAAGTTAAGTAGACCTAAAATTTGGTCGAGGGGGTTTACAAATATATATCGTTCAAATGGAGGCAAATATAAACTAAAGGCATTTATTTACTCCTCTCAAAAAATTATCTGAAAATATATTTGCAAACTGTAATAGCCTGAAAAGGCTTGCAGATGTAAAAAAAAATTAGAGATATGAACACGTGGACACTCACATACTCAATATACTCACTTGTATCTTGACCTAGCTAGATACCTAATAAGAAATAGGTAAATGAACCTAGAAGCCATGAGACCTTTGGCTCTACCTTACGCCCTGGTGCCGAAAGACTCATTCCTGTACTACCTGACACTAAGTTATACAAACCAACCTACTCTTGAAAACTCAAAGACTGATACACTATAGTGCAAACACTCAACACACACACTAATGTATCTAACTGATAACTAAAAGATAACATATACTAACTTACATCATGTATATATCCATAGAACACGTACACTTTTGCAATAATTGATACTTAAACACTCGTACTGTTTCTAACTTGCAATTGATATTACACTCCAAGATATCCTACCTTGATACACATCCTACCCTCTGAAACATAACCATATATTTACATTCGTAGTCATGCAACATAAGTCCAAATCTAAGTACGAAAATTAATATTTTTTTTACTATACTAACATCTAAACCAAGTAAAAATTAAAAAATTATATTTAAAATAATAATTAAATACTAATTACTTGTTCATTAATTAATACTAGGAAAATCTAATTTTCAATATTATATACAGTGTCGTATCTGTGTGTGTCGTGTCCGTGAGAGAAAGAGAGAGAGATATAAGTTTAGGGTTTACCTAGAGGTGGCCGGAGCTGTGGAGAGGTCAATGGAGAGGAGAAGTTGTGCCGAGGGGGCGCTTGGGGGGAGTGGAGCTGTGCCGGAGGGGTGGGGGGCAGTCACGTTCAAAATTTTGGGTGATCGAATGGGGGGGAATGAGAAACCCTATATTAAACAAATTAGCGACGCCCAAAATATATGTCGCTAAATGTCGCACATAAATAAAAACTTAGCGACGAAATAAATGTCGCTCAATGTCGCAGATAAATAAAAAAAGTAGCGATGAAATAAATGTCGTAAAACGTCGCTATAAAATAAAAATTTGCCGACGTTCAACGATCTTTGTTGGAGTATATTTTTTTACAATGAAATGATGTCGCTGAATGTCGTAAAAACGTCGCTATATATTGAAACTTTAGCGACGTTCAGCAACCTGTACCGACGTATATTTTTACAATAGAATTGTTGTCGCTGAACGTCGCTAAACTTCACAACTAGCGACGTTTAGCGACATATTTTATTATAGTCGCTAATATTACAAAAATTAGTGGCGTCAATATCTGGAGTCGCAAAAAAATGTCGCTAATAACGCATATTTTGGTAGTGAAACAAAGGTAAAGAATCTAAAACTTATTTCCAAGCCTCCAAAACTTAAATCAAACGTTTTAGTGTTAAGTTGATTCCAGTCCATTTTTTTTTTAGTTTTAAATTTTCATATGAGTTAGTTTATATTTCAATTCATCCCAATTCAAATTGTTGATTTCGTCTTTGCATATATATATATATATATATATATATATATATATATATGTACCCTTCGGCCTTGTTTGGTTCACGAAATTATGACATTGGAAAAGAAAAGTCATTCATTTCCTATATTTGTATGTCAAAGGAATGTAAAAGAAAATGAAAGTGATTTACAATGAAAAGAAAAATAGGAAAGAAAGTGGTTCCTTTTTTTTTTTTTTTTAGTTTTATGTTTTCATACGAGTTAGTTCATATTTCAATTCATCACAATTCGAATTGTTGATTCCGTCTTTGCATATATATATATGTATGTACCCTTCGGCTTTGTTTGGTTTACGAAATTATGACATTGGAAAAGGAAAGTCATTCATTTCCTATGTTTGGATGTCAAAGGAATGTAAAAGAAAATGAAAGGGATTTCCAATGAAAAAAAAAATAGGAAAGAAAGTGCTTCCCTCTACCCGTTCAAGGATTCACTTTTCCAACTTTAAGTATTTACTTTCCTTCCCAATTTTCTTCACAAATCCAAACTCTAGGAAAAAAATCGATAGAAATTGTAATTTTTTAAAGAAACAAGATTTTTTTTTTCTTTCTGCGAATCAAACAAATCTTGATCGTTTGGCAAATTCCTAGTTTTGGCGCATCCCCGCAGACTCGCCAATCAAGATGCGTGTTGGGCAGGACCGGCCCTGCCCGCGGTCCGGTTTGATAGGTTTAGACCGGGTTCGGGTCGGTCCGGGTCCAACCCTATGGAGAGAGAGGGTCGGGTCGGGTCGGGCCGGCTCGGGTCGGGCCGGCTCGGTCAGCTTCCACCCAACCAAATCCGGATTCGTGACCCGGTCCGACGTGGACCGGGCCGAACCGGTCTGGGTCCGGACCGATTCACTGCCGGACCGAGCCGGCCCGGATTTTTAAAATTTTAATTTTTACGTTTATTTATATATTTTTTATATTGGATATTTGTTCATTTTTAGCAATATGACCAAAATATCCCTAAAACGTTCAAAAAATAACCACTAAAATGGGTGTATTTTGGTAAAAATATCCAAAAAAAAAAAATCAACCGAACCGGACTTGACCGGGCCTGTCCGGGCCGGACCGACCGGGCCGACCGAATTGGATCCGGCCCGAACAAAACCGAGACCTGGTCGGGCCGGACCGGACTTGCGGGTCGGATCCTCCGACCCAGCTCGGACCCGTGGGAGGAGTGGGCCGGAGCGGGCCGGTTCGCAGTTTGCTTCTAATTTGATAAGGAATTCGTCAACCCTCCGTGACTGTCTAAAGTCAGTAATGATCTCAGGATTTGACCGGATCCGAATCGATCCGGACCGAATTTGATCGAATCGAATTCGAACTTATTCGAACCGAATTTGATCGAACCGGACCATCCGGCCTTCTGCACACCATGACTCGCCAACGAAAGAGCATCGTCATCATGCCCTTGGTTTATGTGTGTGTCTGTGTGACGAGTGAGATTATTTTAAGGTCATATAACTATAGTGAGAAAAAGGAACAATAGCCCTTAATTAAGGGTACAAGACTCTTATCGACTACGACTGCTAGTGTTGGAACCACCCCACCGGTCAAGTATATATATAGAACCCACGGTCGCTTTCTCGACAGCTTCCGAGGAAGCAGCAGGGAAGTTTCCCGTCCTGACTTCATTTTTCGCGCCTACCTGAGATTCCAATGCTGCCCGATCAAAGGGGGTTGCTAATGTATCAGTGACCTCATTCCAACGCACTAGGACTACAATTCGGACCGACTAGATCCGAGTGCGGCCGGATAAATTTGTCAGTGAATTAGATTAGGATTGAAGATCTTTCGGCTCGGATTTGAGTTCGAATTAAAATATTTCAATCTGATCAAAATTCGAGTTAACGTCGAAGAATTCATGTATCGGATTATCCAAAGTTTGAACCATTCAAATAATGATTAAGATAAGATGACTTAAATACGATACTTTAATTTTTGTATCTCCTAAGTATTTCTATGATCACAGTCGTTGATTTGAATGGTTCAAAGCAACGGTTAAGATTATATGACTTAAACAAGATCCAACGACTATGAAATATGAGATATTAGAAGATAAAAAAAAAGAGAATCCCGAGATCTCTCTCTCTCTCTCTCTCTCTATATATATATATATATATATATATATATATAATATTTTAAACTATTTAAATTCTAAATTTTTTCATCATCAAAACTCTTCAACTCTTTATCATAAATCTCATTTCAATTTGTAATTTATTATGATTGAGACTTGATTGTTATTTGATTATGTGATTAGTATTAATGTTGTTTAAAATTATTTTAAATATCATATTAGAGTCCGATAAATTCGATGGATCCGACCCAAGTCAAGACCACCCCGAGGAACATGGATTCCGTTTCTATTCCTCCAGACTCGGTCTTGGACTTCATATGTTGAACCCGATGTCGGATTGGACTTGGGCTCGAACTAGACTTATGATTCATCGATCGGATTGGACTCTATTTGAGCTCAAATCCGACCAAACTCGTCCGAGTTGCACCCCTACAAGGCACATATGTGTAGGAGACGCGAGTCGGCTCCATGCCTACACCATTTTACAAAGATTTATAAAAATTTTTAATTATTTTACAAAACTCCTAAAAGTTCATATAGGGGCTCTCATTTTTGAAATTGTCTAACACCGTATTTTTGTTAAACCGATTATATATATATATATATATATATATATATATATATATATATATATATATATATATATATATATATTCTTTTTTCTTTTTTCTTTCATGCTATGTGGCTAGGACTCTAATCCAAGATCTTCCATATAATTCACACCCCAGTTCAAATTGTTCAGTCACCTCATGATGGTGTACGTAAGATTTTTTTTTCATCAAAATTCTCCATAAAAGAATAGTGTGCTCGTTGAAGATAAAAGAATTTAGTCTTGCATCACATAATCAGGCCGGCCCAAGGACAACAAGAACGATCGCCTAGAACTCAATAGACCAGGAGGAAAAAAAAAATCAGTTTACATATATAAAGAATTCTGTACCGAAAATAGAACTAATATATACGATGAGCCTCTCTTATCACAAGACATTTGTGATGTAGTTGTTATTATGTTAGATTTACACACAAGAGATTCCTAGTTCAAATCTTGGTAGAGATTTTTTTTTTTTTTCATTTTTTTTAAATATTATATATGGGATCCAATTTTAAAAGTTCATTCCGGATTTCCATGAGTTCAGGACTGCCCTGCACGTAATATATGAGTTCAATACACCCATATCATAACTTGTAAGAATTTTTGAAATACTTAAGTGCAACTTCTGATAATTACAATATTATAACTTATCCACTTTGTCACGGTGATAATAATTCTTGAACCGAACCCTATAGGAAAGTTGTCAAAGGAGATCCATAGTATCATTCTCTCTATTTAACGAGTTTTAGCATGTTTATTGATTATTAGAATCTTTAATTCATAGGTATCTAAATTTTATAGTACAAAAATCTAAAAATTTATTTTCATAGTTATGATTTATTTGCTTTATCTGTTTATAATTGTAAATTAATAAAATTCAAGTAAATTTATTGATATGATATGATATATACTACTTTGAAATGGTTAACTTAGATTAAAATTTTCAGACCCAATCAAGATTTTGGACTAGGTATTAATCACTAGTTGGCTAGGTTATATAACCTAGCCAACTAGTGATTAATACCTAGTCCAAAATCTTGATTGGGTCTGAAAATTTTAATCTAAGTTAACCATTTCAAAGTAGAGTCACCGAATTCGAGTAATCCTTGTGTTTACCGAGAAGAGGTATAAGATTCTTACTGGATGGTGAAAGATAGTAAATCGAGACACGGAAGCGTATTATTTTTTTATTTATAAATTATAAGAGTTGGAGGACAGTGGATCCAAAAAAAAAAAAATACAGCGTACATAAAATTCCGAATGTTACGTCGGACATCTAAAAAAATATATATATATATAGTAGGATACTAATCTAATTCTTTTACAGGCAGCCCGCAGGCTCTTACACTTGGTCCTGATCCATAATCTAAATTCAATTTGGATCTTATTATCTACGGAATTTGTGGATGAGGACTTCATAATAATATCCATTGTTGAGATTAGTAAAATTGCATAAAATTATTTTCTGTATAAAAATCTTAAATTTTACGTAAATCAAAGGGTGCGTGGACTTAATAATTCTCTTACTATTTTCCCAATGCATTTGTTTTGTACCTAGTTATTTGTTCAAAGGACAAAATCAGAAAGAACATTCAATACCACTTAACTAATATGGCTATGCTATGACTACAAACAAATGCCTACAACTCTCTTATAACTGTCACGTGACATCTACGTGACGGCAGTCCATTGAATGAGAAAGAAGAGATGGGATCCGATAATTGTTCGGATGGCCGTCACGTGACAGAAACATCACGTGACAGTTGTTTATTGGAGGAAAAGGTCGGACCGGATGTGATCCACATTGCAGAAAAAAAAAAGAGTTGTAAGAAGATCGTAAGCATTTGGTAGTAAACTTAGCATTATTGTAACTAATAACATTATAGTCCAAATAATAATAATAAAATATTCAAAAATATTTTCTACTAATAAATACTGTATAATAATAATATTATTTATTATATAATATTCATTGCACAAAAGAGGAAAAAAAATACAACCTGTCTTTTCAGCCCTAGAAACGTTTGTGTGTAAGTCGTACCGGACAAAGTCATAGTTTAATTCATAAAAAAAATTTGGTTTGGAGTTTGATAACAACGGCTATCCTTCTCCTCTCACTTCCATAAAGCTTTTATTTTTTAATTAGAATTATCTAGTAAGCACACATCAATTAACAATATCGAATGTATCGTTTTAACACATATCAGTGAATCGAGTGACCATTGTAGTTATCGAAAAAAGATATACGATCCGGTCTGAATGGCAGAAAATTAGTAAATCGAGTCACGAAAACGTATTATTCATTTTATTTATAAATAATAAAAATTGGAGGCAGTGAGTCCAAAAAATATGTAATACAACGTGCATAAAATTTCAAACGTAACGTCAAACAATATATTTTAACAAAAATTAACATCTTGTTTGTATTTGTGTTCCTATAACATTTAGCAGTTGAATCATGGGTATGTTTGAATTGAACACGATGAGGTACAACTCGAAAATTCTATCCCTTAGGGTATGTTTGAATTGAGGATGACGAGAGTTAAAGACATGTTTGGTTTCGACGATTTGGCGTACAGAAGAGGACAAAATTTAAAATTTTGATTACTTCACGCGTTTGGTTAAAAAAATTTCAGACAAGATTTACTATGATTTTACATTAATAGTAAATTTTGTTTGCCAAGAAATTAGAGTTTAACATTGGAGTTTTTTTTCTCCGAAGTAGTACATACAAATGAAAAATCATCATTTCAACTTTAATAAAAAGGAAGACTGAAAATTTACTATTTATGTTATTTCATCAAAAAATTACACTTTTTCACTCACCTTAACAACTCACCAAATACCAAACTTTAGGATTTTTTTATTTCAGAAATTTTCATCCTAAGAGATGAAAATTCATCCAATTGTGGCTGAAGGAAGAAAGTTGAAAAAATTATAAATGAAGGGAGAAAAGGAGAAGAATGGGGGCCCGCCAACTCAGTTCGCGTGCGAGAGGAGGGACCGCCAACTTAGTTGGCGGTGGAGAAGAGAGAGAGGGGGACCGTCAACTTAGTTGGCGGGTTTGAATTTTTTTTAAGTGATATTTAATTATATTTTAGTTTGTAAGTTCCTGTATCGATCTAGGAGTTACTGGAAGCTCTCTCCATCATATCAGAGATACGTGTCTCTATCCATCGATCCAAATCCAGTAAAAAATCTAACATAATTTATTATTATTTAAGTATATATATATATATATATATATAAATATATATATATATAAAATATATATATATATATATATATATATATATATTTTATATATATATATATATATATATATATATATTATATATATATATATATATATATATATATATATATATATATATATATATATATATATATATAAAAAAATCCTTGGTGGTATCATTTTAGCATCTCAAAAAAAAAAAGAATATATATATATATATATATATATATATATATATATATATATATATATATATATATATATATATATATATATATTTATTACTAAGAAAAGTGAAATTCTAAAATCTAATTTTTTTAAACAAAATTTATTATTATCCATATGCAAAATTAGTTCTATTTAAATAACATAGATAATTGTTTATATTTAAAATTTATAGATCCAAAATAAAATATCCAAACAATTTTGGGAAAAACTAATAGATAACACTATGTATTTGATTTTTTTGGTATTATTTAAATTTTTGGATTAAAAATTTTCAATAAATATTTTTGCTTTGGTATTATCAATGTAAATTTTTTGTGACATCATAATAGATAATTGGTTATTATCTATCTACAAAATTTAATTGATATATATATATATATATATATATATATATATATATATATATATATATATATATATATATATATATATATATATATATATATATATATATATATATATATATATATATATATATATATAATTTTAAATAGATATTAAATATATAATAGATAGTTATTTTGAATGATAACAAAATAACTATTTCTTATTTATATAATATTTATTTTAAATTTTTTTGTATGTAAAATTATTTACTTTATTTCTTTGTAAATCAATTAAATTTTGTAGATGGATAATAACCAATTATCTATTATGATATCACAATTTTTTTTTTACATTGATAGTACCAAAACAAAAATATTTATTAAAAATTTTAAATCTAAAAATTTAAATAATACCAAAAAATTAGTTATCTATTAGTTTATCCCAAATTGTTTGGATATTTTATTTTGGATCTATAAATTTTAAATATATACAATTATCTGTGTTTTCTAAATAGAACTAATTTTGCATATGGATAATAATAAATTTTGTTTTAAAAAATTATATTTTAGAATTTCACTTTTCTTAATAATATATATATATATATATATATATATATATATATATATATATATATATATACTTTTTTTAGATGCTAAAATGATACCGCGAAGGATTATACGCACACACGCGCGCGCGCGCGCACACA
Organism: Iris macrosiphon; assembly: GCA_036927795.1. NCBI lineage: Eukaryota > Viridiplantae > Streptophyta > Magnoliopsida > Asparagales > Iridaceae > Iris > Iris macrosiphon. The sequence continues at coordinate 34,277,585 of JAYESA010000020.1, read as the reverse complement.
CACACACATATATATATATATATATATAATAATAATAATAATAATAATAATAATAATAACAATAATAATAATAATAATAATAATAATAATAATAATAATAATAATAATAATAATAAATTATGTTAGATTTTTTATTGGATCTGGATCGATGGAGAGAGACGTATCTTTGATATGATGAAAAGAGCTTCTAGCAACTCCTAGGTCGATACAGGGACTACACCCGCCAATTAAGTTGGCGGTACCCCCTCCTCCACCCGTCAACTTAGTTGGTGGTCCCTGTTAGAATTTTGTTGTTGTCTTATTGATAAATTTCAGAATAAAAAATAAAATAAAACTGATGTTATCGGCCTCTGGGGAAGTCGTGCACGAAGCACTGCCCTAAGAGTTTATTCGGGATCTGTATGCAGACGTTCCCGAAGCTCCTAGTGGTAAAACCCCCGCACTACCGGTATCTCGTTGTCGCACACGACTTGGAGAGAACGACCAGGACTTAGCTCTGCCCAGAGCTTGGAGACGATGAGGATTTGACAGAGTGTTGGCAGAGGTTTGGAGTAAACAAAATTTTTCTGATTCCATTTACAAAGAACACAGATGTATATATAAAACAGTTGTGTAACGGTCTGAATTAATTTATGATTAATTCAGCCGTTACACAGGAGTATTAAACGAATGAACCTAGACACAGAAAAAAAATGGTTCAAATTCGTAATGTTTAGAAATAAATTTCAACGTTCAGAAAAAAATAAATGAAGAAGAAGAAGAGGAGAAAAAAGTATTTAAGGGTCCCAGCCCGAACCCGAAGAGAAAATCGGATTGGCATTCGGCGCCCGCAGATGTGGGCGCGTACCCGCACCCGTTAGACGCGCCGAACCGAACCGAACCGAACCGAGCCGAGCTGGGCCGGGCGGCGGCGCACGCGTGTGGCCCAAGGGGTTCCCCACACAACAACTTAATAGAGCAAAGAAGAGAAATTAATATATGTACACAAGAGGGCTTTGCCCCATCCGATGTGGGACTAAAGAAAGGAAGAGGAATTTGAGTTTTTGAAGAAAAGCAAAAAATCAACAATCCCCCCCCAAAAAGTCAAGTTCCGAAACAGAGATAAGAGTGAAGTAAATAAAGAGAGAGAGAGAGAGAGAGAGAGAGAGAGCATCTGGGCAGTAAAATACTATGCATAGATGAGATGGACTACAGTCTTGAATCTCACGTAGTGACTATTGCCTTAATCTAAAGAAGTGCTTGATGGACTATGCCTTGAATCAGACTTCTTGAACCAGATTTAGAAAAATAGCACACATAGTACGCTAGAGGTCCTTGATCTATCGGGTGGCGCTTTTAAATGGCCATGCGCACTTTCCACATTCATGAGAGTTGTCTGGGATCGCCATGTCCCATAGTCGCGGCCTTCACGACCTCTCATATAGGTAAGTCCTTAATGGTTGGTGATATGAATCAACCCAGCATTACAGCTTGGACCTATTAAGAGTTTAAACTCATCCTAACCATATCACACAGGAACACTGTCACCATAGGGATGGGGAGTTATTGTACACATGTACAGCCGCTTGGGCTTTATTTTAATGAGATTTTAATCTCGAGTCAGTGTTCCATAAAGTCACCTAAGTTCAGCTTGTTTCTACCCATTGAACCGGCTTCTTGGGATCTCCAGTCAGACTCGGTTGGGTTGTCACTGCTGGTGACTAACTTATGGGCTTAACCCCATCCCCCTCGATGATTCTAGGATCAAAGTCCTAGACAGACCCTTCGTCAAGTGATCTGCAAGGTTCTTTTCTGACTTTATATAGTCAAGAACCACATATTTGCCTAATAGGCTTTTTTTGACTTGAAGCGCAGCTGCAGGTGCCTGTTCATCTTAGCATTCACAGAATCATGCTTTAGTAGTTCAATAACAGATTTATTATCACAATTTATAGAAATTGCAGGAACAGGACTAAGAGAAACAGGTATATGCATAATAAGATTTTTAAGCCATTCCGCTTCTGTGCAAGTTGTATCTAAAGCTATCATTTCGGAGTCCATTGTACTCCTAACTATGATAGTTTGCTTGCAAGAGCCCCAGGAGATTGCAGCTCCTCCTAGAGTAAAAATATATCCAGTAGTAGATTTTATATCATGTGAGTCGGTTACCCAGTTTGCATCTGAATAACCTTCTATGATATTAGGGTGCCTAGTAAAATGAAGTTTATAATCTAGGGTGCCCTTGAGATATCTAAATACCCTATCCAAGGCAGTCCAATGTGACTGATTTGGGTTACTGGTATATCTACTTAGTCTCCCAATAGCAAATACAATATCAGGTCTTGTCCTGTTTGTTATATACATGAGGGAGCCTATCATCTGTGAATATTTATGTTATTTCAAAGGTGATCCTTCATTCTTTTTCAGTACAATACTGCTGTCATAAGGAGTAAGGACAGGTTTCTTATCAAATAACTCAAATCTTTTTAGCATTTTTTTAATTGAATGTGCTAAAGATAGAGTATAACCCTCTTCGCCTTTGGTCACTTGCATTCCTATAATTAAGTTGGCTTCTCCTAGGTCTTTCATATCAAACTGGCTAGATAAATAGTTCTTTGTAGTATTTATCAATTCCAGTGATGAACCTAGGATAAGAATGTCATCTACATACAAGCATAAAATGACACAACTTTTACATGTACCTTTAGAGTATATACATTTGTCATACTCATTTGACAAGAAACCATATTCACAAATTACTTTGTCAAATTTATTGTGCCATTGTTTGGGAGCTTGTTTCAAGCCATAGAGGGATTTTACTAGTCTACAAACTTTCTTTTCTTGACCTTTAGCAATGAAACCTTCAGGTTGGTCCATATAAAGTTCTTCCTCTAGATCTCCATTCAAAAATGCTGTCTTTACATCCATTTGATGGATTAGCATATCATGAATGGATGCTAAGGCCAAGAGAGTTCTAATCGATGTGATCCTAGCTACAGGAGAGTAGGTATCAAAATAATCTAACCCTTTCTTCTGGGTAAAACACTTAGCAACTAATCTAGCTTTGTATTTCTCTATAGTACCATAGGCTCAGAGTTTCTTCTTGAAAATCCACTTACAACCTATTGGTTTATTCCCTAAAGGTAGATCTGTTAGAAACCAAGTGTTATTCTCCATGATGGAGTTGTATTCACTGTTAATGGCTTCTTTCCAGAAGGGAGCATCAGGAGACGACATTGCTTCTTCATAAGTTGAGGGATCACCCTCTATCAAAAATGTGAAGAATCCTTCTCCTAAATTTTTCTCAATCCTATTCCTTTTACTCCGTCTTGGTTCTAAGTCTTGTTCAGATTGAGAGCTAGGTATTTGGACTTGAGAACTAGAAGAGGGTATGGAGGAAGAGATTGAACTTCTATCCTTAAAAAGAAATATGTTTTCAAAGTAAACTGCATCTCTTGCTTCTATAATGGTATTGTTAGAGATTTCATTTACTTCTGAGTGAGTCACTAGAAATCTATTGGCATAGCTGTCTAAGGCATATCCTATGAAAACAACGTCTACAGTCTTGGGACCAATCTTCCTCTTTTTAGGTTCGAAAATTCCGACTTTAGCAAGGCATCCCCAAACTCTGAGGTAATTAATCCTAGGTGCTCTACCTTTCCACAGCTCATAGGGAGTCTTATCTTTTGTCTTACTAGGAATCCTATTAAGAATGTAACAGGCAGTTAAAAGAGCTTCTCCCCACAAGTTATCAGGAGCACCAGAGCTGAGAAGCATGGCATTCACCATATCTAACAGAGTGCGGTTCTTGCGTTCAGCAACTCCGTTAGACTGAGGTGAATATGGAGTAGTTACCTCATGAATTATTCCATGTTCTTCACAGAAGTTAGTCATTTCGTTTGAGGTATATTCTCTACCACGATCAGATCTAAGGATCTTAATCTTCCTTTCTAATTGATTCTCAGCTTCAGATTTGAAGACCTTAAATCTATCTAGAACTTCATCTTTGGTTTTTAGAAGGTAGATGTAACAATACTTTGAATAATCATCTATAAACGTAACAAAGTATTTTCTACCGCCTCTGGTCAAAATCCTATTTGAGTCACATACATCACTATGAATAAGTTCTAGAAGGTCAGAATTTCTTTCTACAGATTTGAATGATAATCTAGTGTGTTTGGCTTGAACACAAATCTCACATTTGTGTTTGTCATCTATTGGAGTCTTGGGAATAAGATCTAAAGTCATCATTCTTTTAATAGAACCTAGGTTCACATGACCTAGTCTGCCATGCCAGACATTTGAAGATTCTATATTAGAGACAATGATAGAACAATCAAAAATTTTATTCATTGTACTTAAAATGAAAAGACCTTCTTTTACAACGCCTTTTCCTATAAAAGAGTCATGCTTAACAAAACTACTTTATTAGCCTCCATTACAATTTTGTATCCTGAGGCTACAAGAAGGGATCCACTAACTAGGTTTCTCCTGACTGACGGCACATGAAGAACATCATGAAGAGTTAAGATTTTTCCTGATGTCATCTTCAGGTTAACTTTTCCTCTTCCAATAATTTGTGCCGTTGAGCCATCTCCTAGGGTCACACCTCCTCCACTTGATTCCTGATAGTTTGTAAAACAGGAGCGATCAAACGAAACGTGAACATTAGCTCCAGAATCCAACCACCAATCATCAGAATGGTAAGAGAGGTTAATAAGGGGTTGAAAGCTTACAAACCTGAAGGAACTCGAAGAACCTTTGTGAAGCATGTTCGCTTCTGGTCTAACTGAGCCCTTTCCTTTGTAGGAGGTCTGGACAGCTTCCTTCTTCCTATGGTAGCAGTGGGTGGCCATATGGTTTATTTTGCCACACACAAAACAAAATTTCTTTTGATCCTAAGTCTGACTGAAGTTTCTAGGTTTTTGGTTTTGGTGATGATGGTTGTGGTGGTTAGGCTGGAAGTTTTTCTTCTTCTTGAAGAAATTCTTTTTGGGTTTATAAGGAAAATTAGACTTGGATTTTGCAGTAGAGGATTCCTCCTTACCAGTCATAATTGCAGTCTGAAAATATAAATTTATTTAATAACAATGTCTAAGATAATAGTTTAGGTGATCTTTGCTAATCAATCTTAAAATCTTTAGTTTTTCAAGTGTTGATCAACTCAGGTTAGCTGTAGGGGTCGGTTCTCAGCTAGCGGTGGTCCGAAGACTCTTAAATACCGTGTCGGTTAGGGTTATTTACACCCGGTTGACAGAAGGACCCTTTCGGCTTGTGCCCGAGTTTCTCTTTACTTTGAAACTTTAGATTTGAAGATTTTATTTACAATTTCCTTTTTACTAAACTATTTTCTTTTGGACCTAGATTGCTTTCAAAATACTAAGTGATTAAAATGAAGCAAATTATTTGTTACAACTGAAAGAAATTTTGTGATCAAAATTACAATTGACAAAATTATCAAATGTGCTAACAATATTTAAACATTTTAAGCAAATTTACAATTGACAAATAGTTAGAAGCAAATTGTATTAGCTATCAATTAGAAGCAAATAGTGAGAAGCTAATAGTGAAAATCAATTCTAAGAAATCAATTGTATTCACTGTCAATTGGTGTTTGAAATCAATTCTAAGAAATCAATTCTAATTGACAATTCTAAGCAAACAGTAACTATTAGTAAATCAAATTGTATTAATTATTAGTTCTTTAGAACACAGTAAGCAAATTGTATTAACTATTAGTTCTTTTTAGAACTCAGTAAGTATTGAAACAATTAGTTCTTTAGAATACAGTAAGCAAATTGTATTAACTATTTGTTCTTTTAGAACACAGTAAGCAAATTGTATTAACTAGTTGTTCTTTTAGAACACAGTAAGTATTGAAACAAATAGATCAACAGTAAGTATTTAAATTCTAACAAAGATTAAACTCTTAGATTGTTAGAATTTTGTTGTTGTCTTATTGATAAATTTCAGAATAAAAAATAAAATAAAACTGATGTTACCGGCCTCTGGGGAAGTCGTGCACGAAGCACTGCCCTAAGAGTTTATTCGGGATCTGTGTGCAGACGTTCCCGAAGCTCCTAGTGGTAAAACCCCCGCATTACCGGTATCTCGTTGCCGCACACGACTTGGAGAGAACGATCAGGACTTAGCTCTGCCCAGAGCTTGGAGACGATGAGGATTTGGCAGAGTGTTGGCAGAGGTTTGGAGTAAACAAAATTTTTTTGATTCCATTTACAAAGAACACAGATGTATATATAAAACAGTTGTGTAACGGTCTGAATTAATTTACGATTAATTCAGCCGTTACACAGGAGTATTAAACGAATGAACCTTGACACAGAAAAAAAATGGTTCAAATTCGTAACGTTCAGAAATAAATTTCAACGTTCAGAAAAAAATAAATGAAGAAGAAGAAGAGCAAAAAGTATTTTAGGGTCCCAGCCCGAACCCGAAGAGGAAATCGGATCGGCATTCGGCGCCCGCAGATGTGGGCGCGTACCCGCACCCGTTACGCGCGCCGAACTTCACCGAGCAGGGCCGGGCGGCGGCGGCGGCGCGCACGTGTGGCCCAAGGGGTTCCCCACACAACAACTTAATAGAGCAAAGAAGAGAAAGTAATATATGTACACAAGAGGGCTTTGCCCCATCCGATGTGGGACTAAAGGAAGGAAGATGAATTTGAGTTTTTGAAGAAAAGCAAAAAACCAACAGTCCCCCCTCTTTCTCTCCTCTACCGCCAAATGAGTTGCGGGTCCCTATTTTTCTTCTCTTCCGCCAACTCAGTTGACGAGTCTTCCTTTAAATTTTTTCAACTTTTCCCCTTTAGCCGTAATTGGATGAATTTTTATTCATTTGGATGAATTTTTTTATTTTTATATCTAATCTCCACTTCTTCAAGGCAGCAAAACGGAGGATTTTTCACTTCGGTCAACTTCGTTACACTTCACCGCAATGCTTATACAAAATATCAATTTTTAAAAATTTTACTTCGCGCCACATCGCCAAACCAAACAGTCCAAACAGTCCCTAGGTGAGGGTAAGTGAAAGAAAAAAAAATGCTTAGGTTAAGGTTGGAGTTTTAGGACGGGGAGCTATAGAGGGTTAAGTGAGAGAAAGTTTAAATTTATTTTTTATATTTTTTACATCCCTCATCATAGGATTAACAAGAGGAAGTGATGACTTGTTTGAAAAGTCATAAATAACCTTGTTTTGATAAATTTTGGTTAAAATTTCAATCAAATCTAATTTTAATGCATATGTAATAAGGAGATTTTGATAACTACTGTATTTTTTTACTCAAAATTTTCAATCAAAACAAGAGTTATTAAATTCATCTCACCTAACTCTCTTTTCAATCCAAGAAAGATTATATGTAATACTCAATACCTCTGATCCAAACAAGAATTATTAAATACTCTGCATCTAACTCTCCCTTCAATCCAAACAAGTTGATATCTAATGACTCAACTTTTCTCACTTAACTTTTTTTCACTTAACCCCACTTAATTTGTTTTCCACGTAAGCTTTTGGAGAGCCCCATCAACCTCAAATCATTGTTGTACAAAAGTGCTTTGTACAAACGGCTTGGATTGTAGGGTGTTGAAATTAGTTGATGATTTTATTGATTGTCTCATTGGCATTATATAGCCTTACAGTCATTAATACAATGATCTCAATCATTATGACAATAATCTCATAATGGAATATCCTGTGACATATTCTGGCATCCCAAATATGTCCTCAGGATATTCCCATGTGCTTATACTATACTTAAATATGACACCCAACATACCATATCAACACTCCCCCTCAAGATGGGTGAAAGATATTCACTAAGCCCATCTTGTCACATCCTCTAATCATGCTCACTGAGGCGAGTCCCTTGGTTAGTCCATCTGCTACTTGATCCCTTGTTGGAACATGGCCAAGCTCCAGTAATCCACTATCCAACTTCTCTTTGATGAAGAATCTATCAATCTCGATGTGTTTGGTCCTGTCATGCTGTACTGGATTGTTGGCGATACTAATAGCTGACTGATTGTCACACCACAGCTTCATCTTGGCTCCTTGATCCAGCTTCAGCTCCACCAGCATATTCTTCAACCATAGCAGCTCTGCAACTCCCAAGGCCATAGCTCTGTACTCTGCTTCAGCTGTCGATCTGGCCACCACAGACTGCTTCTTACTCCTCCAGGAGACCAAGTTACCTCCTACAAATATGCAATATCCTGAGGTAGACCTCCTGTCATCAGCACAACTAGCCCAGTCAGAATCACAGTAGCCCTCGATGCTTACGTGATTGTTCTTCCTGAATATTAGTCCCTTCCCGGGAGCACCTTTCAGGTACCTCAGAATCTGGTACACTGCATCCATATGACCCTTCCGTGGGTCATGCATGTAGCGGCTCACCACACTTACTGCAAAGCAGATATCAGGACGTGTGTGGCTCAAATAGATCAACTTGCCAACCAGTCTCTGGTATCTGTCCCGATCAACTGGTTCTCCAGCCTCAGCATCAATCTTGAACCTCTGATCTATTGGTGTCGCTGCAGGTTTGCACCCCAACATCCCAGTTTCTGTGAGAAGGTCCAGTGCATACTTCCTTTGAGAGAGAACAATCCCCTCTGCTTCTCGAGCAATCTCAATCCCAAGGAAGTACCGAAGAAGGCCGAGATCCTTCACCTCGAATTCCTTGCCAAGCTTTCCTTTGAGTTGGGCGATCTCCTGCTCATCATCTCCTGTGATAATCATATCGTCCACATACACCGCAAGCATGGTGATGTGGCCTCCACTCCGACGGAAGAACACAGTATGATCCGCATTGATCTGCTGATATCCCATCCCTATCATCGCTCTTCTGAATCTGTCAAACCACGCTCGAGGAGACTGCTTCAGTCCATAGATGGACTTCTTCAACCTGCAGACCTTGCCTACTGTCTGATTGGTGCCAAATCCTGGTGGTATCTCCATGTACACCTCCTCCACTAGATCTCCGTGAAGAAACGCATTCTTCACATCCAGTTGGTGTAGCTTCCATCCACCATTCGCTGCCAGAGAAATCAGAGTCCTGACAGTGCTCATCTTTGCAACTGGTGCAAAGGTCTCGTCATAGTCGATGCCGTACGTCTGACTGTATCCTTTGGCTACTAGTCGAGCTTTGTAGCGCTCAACTTGTCCATCTGGGTTCTGCTTCACGGTAAAGACTCACTTGCATCCAACTGCTCTCTTCCCCTCTTGCAATCTCACAAGCTCCCAAGTGTGGTTCTTCTCCAGAGCTCCCAACTCCTCGTGCATTGCCGCTTTCCACTTTGGATCGTTCTTGGCAACCTGCCAATTGTTAGGTACAGTAATACTATCCAAAGATGCTATAAATGCTCCATGAGAAGAAGAGATATGGTCATAAGAAACAAACTGAGCAATATCCCAACCATATCTGTTTGGAGGATTTCCTGCATTGCTGCGAGTGGTCCTCCGTACAGATAGTGGTCTGGGAGGAGTAGAAGTAGGAGGAATGATATTTTGTGAAAGAGGGGGTATCACCTGAAGGGGGGTTGGTGTCGGTGCCTCAGGAGTTGGGACGAACGCAGGCAAAGGACTTGGCACTGGCACTGTCGGTACTGGTCCTGCAGTTTGCTTCTCTCTCCTGCTGTAGGTAAGTAACTCTCCCTGAGCCGTAGGCCTAACACCTTCACCTTCTTGTCCCTTCTCCGTGCCTCCATGCCAAACTTCTAAATCGGTTACCACAAAGTTCTCCATCTCCCCCTCTCGCCTAATACTGGCAGTATTAGGCGTGTTGTGTGAAGTTCCGTCCTGGTGGTAGTATGGCTTATGCTCCCGAAAGTGGACATCCATACTGACAAACTTCTTCTTCTCTACTGGACTCCAGCACACATACCCCTTCTGGGTCGCCGAGTAGCCTACGAAGATGCATTTGACCGCTCTAGGGTCAAGTTTCCCAACTGATGGCCTGTTGTCCTTCACAAAACACACACACCCAAACACCTTCAGTGGGAGTATCCCACTATTATTGCCTTGCAATACCTCACATGGGGACTTTCATCCGAGGACCTTCGAGGGCATCCTGTTGATGAGTTGAGCTGCTGTCAACACTGCATGCCCCCACAGACTCTGTGGGACATTCATGTCGATCATCATACTTCTTGCGACCTCCAGAAGGTGTCTGTTTTTTCTTTCTGCAACTCCATTTTGTGCTGGTGTGTATGCACAGGTGGTCTGATGCTGTATTCCGTGTGCTGACAAGTATTCTGCAAGCGTCCTGTTGGTATACTCCGTTCCATTGTCAGACCTCAGTACCTTCACAACTGCTTTGTACTGAGTCTGGACATGCTTATGGAAATCCCGAAAACAAGCAGGTACATCATTCTTATTTTTCATCAAATATAACCAGGTAACACGAGAGGCACACTCAATGAAAGAAACAAAGTACTTATAACCATTCATAGTGTTAGTAGCACATGGACCCCAGACATCAGAATGTACTACCTCAAAAGCAAAAGTGCTCCTATGACCCGTGCCAATATATGAGCTCCTAGTAAGTTTTCCTAACTCGCACGCATCACATACTAATTTCTCTTTTTTTGTTTTTGCATAAATCTCTGGATATAACTTACTTAGAGTATCAAAGGAAGAATGTCCCATCCTCCGATGATGGAGCATCAAGGTATCCTCAGTCCTCTGCTGCAGTCCTTCCATGCCAGCCTTCTCTGCCATAGATACCAATGCTGAGTCCAGTCCTTCTCGATCTAGGTACCACAGTCCCTCATGCCAAGTGCCAGTCCCAAGTCTTCGTCCTGTCCCTTTCTCCTGGAAGGTCACCTTAGGAATATCAAAAGAAACAATGCATTTAAGTTGGAGGATTATAGAACTAATGGACAAGAGACTGACTGGAAAGGATGGAGCATGTAAAACATTGGATAATCTTACTGAACCTGTACAATTAACAGTACCCTTACCGACCACTGGCTGGAAAGTGCCATCAGCTGTCTGAATGCTGTCTGTTGATGCTAGGTGAGTGTAGGAAGAAAACTCACTAGCATTCCCAGTCACATGTCGAGATGCTCCCGAGTCGATAATCCAGTCTGATGATTTAAGGGAAGAGATAGACGCAAGGGCAAGTGATTCGTCAGTACCTTCTGATGGATGGGCATATATGGCAGCGTTGCCCCTAACAAAGAATGAGGTGGACGCCTCCTCTGTTCTACTCCTCATGTCTCCCAGTGCTTGGTCCTCCACAGTAATGGTGCCATCAGCTTCTCCGTTCCCTTCTGATATCAGGAGGTTTGCTCGATAACCTCCTCGGCCGCCTCGTCTACCCCCTCGACCACGACCACGTCCTCCATTATATCCTCGTCCGCCGAACGGTCCTCGTGCACTACCTGAGTCTCCCTCCCTAGGTGGTTTGGTACAAGCATATCGATGATGACCCATCTCCCCACAGTTGTAGCACTGCCGGTTATCCTGCCAGGGTTCTCCCTTAGATCGTGTATTACCTGAGCTGGTGATCGCTAGTGCTGACTTTGCTTCGGGGGGACCACATGTCCCTGCTTGCAGCCTGATGCGTGTCTCCTCCTGGATCATGGCTGAGATAGCCTCCTCAAGGCTAGGGATCTTTGGTTGGGCTAGAAGTAGGGCCGTCCTCTGTGCGAAAGCTGCAGTCAGCCCTTTGAGAAACTTCATCGTCCTCTCCTGCAGACACACCTGTCTCTCCTTACACTTAGGGTCCCCGCAGCTCGCCCGATCTGAGGAGTGATCATAATCCAACCACAGACGCTCCAACTCCGTGGCATACTCCTGCACCGTCTTCTCTCCCTGTACGGTATCATCAATCTCCCCCTTTATCTGGAAGACCCGTAAGTTGTTCCCCACACCATCATAGGTCCTTCTCAACTTCTCCCACACATCTTTCACCATCTCAATACCGTCTACTGTGGCGGCAATAGACTGGACTAAGGAGTTGAGAAGCCAGATGTAGATCACCATATGAGTGGACTTCCACTCATCGCGTCCTGTCGAGCCCTCGTCCGGCTCTGTCGTCTCGCCCATCAGGAACCCCTCCATGTTTTTTCCTGCGAGGGTTCTTCTCACCCGCCGTGACCAACTCAGATAGGTGGCTGGTCCATCTAATTTCAGATCGATGGAGGGAAGCTTCAACTCCGGCGACGTTCGTGTCGTGTTCTCACCAGCCGACATCGTCAACAACTTCATCAACGTCGCCACCTCTGCAGAATCTAGCTTCTTGATGATCTCCTCCATCGATGCTTCGTCTATCCAATCACGTCACGTCCGCTCCACGACTCACGCTCGTCCTCGTCGTCCGCTCCTAGATCCGAACATGTCCCCCCTTTTTCCAGATCTAGGCATCCCTATTAGGCGATGTCTAGTGCTGGTGTGGAGGAGGCGGCAGCACGCATGTCACAGCCGCCGTCGCAGCAGCAGCAGCAGTCGCAGCAGCCGTGAAGATTTTTTTTTTTTTTTTGAAGGGAGGGGGGTAGACGAGGCGGGAAGGGAGGGGGGCGTGGAAGAGTTCGGTGGAGGAGATCTAGAAAATCCTCCTGTGGGTTTGTGGAAGCTTGGTGACGGCTAGGGTTTGTGGAAACTTGGCTCTGATACCATGTTGAAATTAGTTGATGATTTTATTGATTGTCTCATTGGCATTATATAGCCTTACAGTCATTAATACAATGATCTCAATCATTATGACAATAATCTCATAATGGAATATCCTGTGACATATTCTGGCATCCCAAATATGTCCTCAGGATATTCCCATGTGCTTATACTATACTTAAATATGACACCCAACATACCATATCAACATAGGGCCCACAATAAGAATAAATATAAAAGAAAATTAAAATATTTATGATTTTTTAAAATAATTTATCAAAATTATCTTTTACAGGAGCGAGCTGTAAATTTAATTTTAAAAACTGTAATAAATTAGTGATAGTTTTGATAACTAACTTTAAAACTACGAAAATATTGTAAAAGCCTCCTTCACGGTTTCACCATTGCAATTTCCAAATATTAGCAACAACCATTCTAATGCTAATAAATGATATTATTAAATAATAATAATGCACTTAACAACCGACTCCTTTTCAAGTCTTTCAATGAGAAAAGAATGGAGGAATACTTGCCGAAAAAAATCACCACCCGAACTTTCCTGGAAGCTCACTCTCCAAATATTAATATATACCACCCCTCCTTCCTCTCCTCTTCCTCCACCGCCGTTGCCACCACCACCACCACCACCATTACCAAACAATGAAGATCATAGCCAGCCTCAAGAATCTCCGCTCCTCCTCCTCCTCCAAGAAGAAGAAGCAGAAGAACGAGAAGAAGAACACTACTACGTCGACCGGGTCGTCGAGGTCCGTCACCAGCAGCACCACCACCTCCTCCTCGACCTCCTCCTCCTTCTCCGACACGTCATCCATCCAGCTCACGAGGCGCGAGCTGGAGGAGCTCCTCCGGAGGCTGGGCGGGCCCCACCCGCCGACGGAGGAGGAGGTGATGGGCATGGTGGAGGAGGCGGACAGGGAGGGGAAGGGGCTGGTGACGTGGGAGGAGATACACGCGCTCGGCGGCGGCGGTGGTTCGGACGAGGCGGAGGCGGCGAGGGAGGAGCTTCGGGAGGCGTTCGGGGTGTTCGACGCGGACGGGGACGGGAAGATATCGGCGGAGGAGCTGAGGGGGCTATTCGCGGCGCTCGGGGACGAGGAGTGCACGCTGGAGGACTGCTGGGGGATGATACGGGTGGTGGACTCCGACGGGGACGGCTTCGTTTGCTTCCGGGACTTCGTCAGGATGATGGGAATGGATTATTAATAACAGAAGCTTCTTTTTCTCTGTTGTTTGTGTACTCGCAAATGTTTGATTCTCCTCGGCTTGGTTTTGGTTTGGTTTTGTTTTGTTTTGTAGCCATCTTAATCTGGATGCAATGATATTACTTATCATTTCTATTCATCTTTGTTTTGTAGCTAATTAGTTGCCATTTTTATCTGGGTGTGATATTGCTTATCATTTCTATCTATTTTGTGGATTTTTATTGCGAAAATTTGAGTTAGCACTCCACTTTATTTATTCTAATTTAAGGTACATCCCATTGATTTATCATAATGTACGATATTATTTACGAATGACGTTCAACTCCTTTGACCAAATATTTAGGACGAAAATACTCCCTGTCATTGTTCTCCTCCTCCGATCTGAGCCCACCAGACGCCTACGTCAAGGTCCAGTTCGGCGTCCAGATGCGTCGCACCAGGCCGTCCATGACGCGGTCCGTCAATCCGATCTGGAAGAGGTCGAACTGGTCGCGACGGAGCCGCTCGACGAGCTGCTGGTCGTCACGGTCAAGGACTACATCGGGCCCAACAAGGACAAGCTTATCGGACGGCTGGTCATGCTGGTGCCGGTCGTGGCATACCACCACACTGAGCACAACAATCTCGTCGAGCCCCCCCCCCCCCCGGCAGCCCTACTCGCCTCTTGCCGCACAGCGCCGCGCACCCCATGCCTCGCAGCGCGTCCACCCTTGGCCCTCGAGCGCGTGCCCCTGGTGCTGTCGTTGCTAGCTGCTTGCTGCTTGGCTGGCCGAAGAAGGAGGTGAGGAGAAAGAGTGGTGGGGGGGGGAGGGGGAGGGGAGAGAAGGGGGGACTTCGGCTGCCCGCAGAGGGGAGCGGGAGGGGGGGGGGACGTGGGACGCGCGATGGTGACGGGGAAAGAGCGCACGGGAAAGAAGACGAATGAGGGGTATTTTGGTCAGATATATTTGGTCAAAGGGGTTGACTGTGAGCCGTGGACGATTTTCGTCAAAAGTTGAAGGTACCATTCATTATGGTAAAGCAGTTGGGTGGACCTTGAATTATGATAAATAAAGTGGGGTTCAACTCAAATTTTTATTTTACTAGACAGAATGCAGAGTCCGAAAATTCTAAAAATGGACGCCACATGTTCATATATAGGTATCTTGCACTCAAATATAATTGTTATTAATCCCATAATACTGTCACAACTAGAGTGAACATTTTTTGGTTTTGGGATTCAGTTCGATGTGAAAAAAAAATTTTGATTCGATTTCGTTATTGAAAATACTAAAAAAATTATTCGGTTTCGTTTCAAAACCAAAAACCGAATAAAATTTATGAATTTATGTAAATATCCTATTTCTCTGTGCATATTTTGTGATAAAAATGTGTCTATTTTGAAAATAACAATTATATGTATATATTTTGAAGTCCAACTTTGATAATTTAACAATTAATCCAACTTTTGGCACAACTTTAAATACAACAAATGTGTGTATAAAAATTATAAATTTTATTTTCATTTAACTATAATACTTTGGGCCCGATTAGAGTTATTTGTATTTACGCCCCCCCTCCCAATTGCTAATCATATCTCCACAAACCCTCCCCCCCCCAAATTTTTTTTAATTAGCACTATCCCCCTCCCCCACCCCTAAAAAAAGCCTAATAAAAGGGTTATTTATGCTAACTATCCCTATATTTTGGGTTTATACCACGGGGTACCACAGCTTTTAAAAGAGTTACATTGATCACCCCTACTTTTGGTTTTATTACACGGGACACCCTTATTAGAAGATAAAAGTTAAAAGTAATAACACTAACTACCGCTATTTTTAATTTTTTTCTAAAAGGAGAGGTGATCAGTGTAATTTGTTCAAAAGCAGGAGTACCCCGTGTTATAAACCAAATATATAGGGGTAGTTAGGGTAAATAACCCTTTTTGAGAAATTGGGGGGGGGGGGTAGTGCTAAGTAAAATAAAAATGAGGGGTAGTGAAATACAAATAACTCACCGATATATTAAACAATAAAATTAGTCAAACCAAAAAAACTGAATAGTTTATTCGGTTTGGATTTGGTTATGGGTAATTTCGGTTTAGTTTCGGTTTTTATTTTAGCATTTTGGTTTATTCAATTTTGACTATGTCGGTTCGGTTAAAACTGAATCAACCAAATGCATATGAAGCTAATTGTGTTTCCCTAGGGTCTCACAAATTATGTTATGTCTCAACCAATCATATAAGAAACAGTAATATAAACAATAAGTCATTCATAATACTCCATCAAAATGATGATCATGAAGCTAATTGTACAAAATGGAAAGCTGGCAAAGTATCAAGTCATACATTATCACATCATCAACTGCAGTTTAATATATATAATTATTTTGTCAAAATGATGGGAAACATGCTTCGAAAATACACAAGCTAAATAGGTGTTCGGCAAATAAACACCTCAGAGAAAAATAATAATAACTGGAGTTGTGGAGAAGAAGCCTACTTAAGATCCCCGACGATCATCTTCCTAGTATGCATCATCTTGTGGGAGAGACGGTAGATCTCCGGTCCCTACTACTAGATTTGGCCAAACAAAACCAGATGTCACCCACTAATATCAAGTACCACAAGAAAGCATGAGTGAATATAGAAATACAAGAAAACTCAATCAATAAAATAATATATATAGGAACATGTGTCGTAGCCAGATCTATAGTCTATCATTAAGGTTTTGTAGCCCACCCATATCCAAAAAAAAAGGACAATGAGTGAACTACTACACCGAGTTGATGTACGTCTCTAAGTCTACTAGCAGGTCATAGTACACAACAAGTGATTTAATAGGACGAACAATTAGTTCCTACGACTTACTATATTAGTATATGGTTTATCCTAGTTAAGATGTAATATAAGAATTCATCAATTGTTTACTATCTAAGTAGGGATGGCCATACCATATGTAATAATAAGAATCAATAACAATCAACGATACCCCTCATACGACAATCATCGGGTCAGTAACAATGTGAATGATAGTCCCAATGCTCATATAGGTTAGACTGGGTTAGTAACAACAACAATAATAAGTAATGCGCTTCAGATAGTGGATAATATGTCACGGTATCTGATGGCTAGCTTATAAAAAAAATTACAAAATCAGAATTCTTACCCTCCCAATGATCTATGTAAACTAATTAATTAACAATACCATATCACACGAAACCCACCTCATGGATAAATGCCATATTTCTTAGATATCATATCGGAGTACGTGTATGTTGGGTGTGAATCCAAATTAACACATAAGGGTGCCGACCTAGATTCATCTTGAGTGTGTAGATACAGCAAACAATAAACAATTTCTATTCCTAATCCATGCTACGAATGTTGACCTATATATATATATATTGCAAAAAAAAAGCGCAAATAACGTTTAGCCTAGTGGTTAGGACCGATGCATATTACCCAGAAGGTTACGAGTTCGAGCCTCCTAGGCGCAATTTAATTCCCCTTTGGGGGAATTAAGTGATGAGTTGGTGATAGGTGCAGCGCAGGTGCGGTTCAAGTGCGGTACAGATGCATGCCTACGAGCCGAGATGTGTAGGACCTACACACAATTACCTCTTCATATATATATATATATATATATATATATATATATATTCCAAAAAAGATATGTTTTTCTCATACAGGAGATTATGGAATAGTTATGGGACTTCTAAAAAAAAATATGATCTCTCTCTCTCTCTCTCTCTCTCTCTCTCTCTCTCTCTCTCTCGCTCTTAAAAAAATAAATCTAAATCTCTCCTTAAAAATTAACAAATCTAAAAAATAATCTATCTTTCAAAACAAATCTAAAATTCAAGATATCTTTCAAAACAAATATGTCTTTAAAAAATATATAATTTATAAATTTTAATTTTAATTTTAATTTTTATGTTAATTTATTAATATTTAATATTAATATTAATTTTGATATTAATTTTTAAGTGTTGATATATAAAATAATTTATCTTTTAAAAGTAATCTATATTTTAAAAAGTAATCTATTTTTTTAAAAATAATCTATCTTTAAAATTAATCCTTCTTTAAAACCAAATCAATCTTTAAAAATAATCTAAAAAACATTCTATTCCATAAACAATCTCCCGTATAAGAAGGGCTTTAAAAATATAATATATATATATATATATATATATATATATATATATATATATATATATATATATATATATATATATATATATATATATATATGCTTGGTATTGAGGTATGCATTTGGGGTGTTGTGACGACCCGCACCCGGTATAAGGGCACGAGTACGTGGGTACGTCCTGCCTACGCAGCAGCATCGGCGGTAGAACGCTGTCTAGGTCAACTATCTATAGTTAGCAATCTCACACAAATAAAATATGTAACCTGTCAATGATCTCTCAACTCTAAAAGGAGGATAAGATTATGATATAAAGTCAATAATAATACTCAATCACAAAAATCTTTAAGGAGGATAAGTGGCACGATATGATAAAACAAAGAAGTCACGAGTCACAACTAGATAATCCTCAACATTAACATCAATCTAACAAGTCTAAAAGTAATTATAGTACATCACAAAAGTCTAAAACATTGGAAAGAAGTCCAGTACTGAATAAAGATAACTAAAATAACCAGTGATACCGGCTAGACCTCCCGGTAATCACTCCTGAACTAAAGGGTCCAAAGCTGCATTATCTACCTCCTGCAGTCTGTAATGTGTTGGACACAACTCCTACAAATAATTGTCTAAAAACTATATCCAGTCAGGATGGAGCGAGTACAACCTAATAGCAGTCCAAGTTAATTGATAATGACTATAAACAGAAATAGAGAATGTAATACAAGACGTTAAGCAATGAACAATATCATATTATGGTAGAACAAAGGGACAGTTAATCTATGGTATATACTGATGACAATGATATGGAACAAAAAAATATAGTGAAGAACTGTAACTACACTAAGTGTTTGAAATACTAGTTAGATATGTGACCGGCTTGGGTTGAACATTGTCTACTTAAACGTGGATAAACATTGTTTAACTTAAATATTGAACATTGAACATTGTCTAGGCTTTGATCACATATCTAGCTAGCACTTCCCATTTTTCTCGACTAGTACAATAGATCCAACCATGACACGTTACAATACAACATACTCAATGAACATTGTCTAATGTTAAACATTGTCTAATAACCATATGAGAACACGAGAAACAATAAAATAAGAAATAATATCTCATGACTGAAGATCTATATGTGCACTAGCCCGTGTACCATCGTGTCAGGAATCGAGTAAAATATTTTTAATTACTTGTATTATAGTAATTATCAAATAATAAAAACTATCAGAGAATGTACTCATTTGTGGTCCAAAGCAATGAATGCAAATCAGTGTCCGAACTGGTATCACACTGACCTATATATATAAAATTCTATGTCATTTGGTGTATTGGAATGATAAACATTCTTAATTAAGTAAAAATATGATTTCTAGGTCAAATCTAGGCAGTACTAGTCAAACTAGGTCAAAGTAGGTCAATATCTTGATTATAGGTTCATACATAGCTTCTAGGTTGATTACAAGTCTAAACTAGTTCGTACTAGGTAATACTAGGCCATACCTAGGTTTCCAGGTCCATACCTTGAAGGTATTAGCTATACTAGCTAATGTTATTAAGGTATCTATATATATACTAGTTAACAAATATATTAGTTATATCTATCATTAGTAATATCTTAGTATCTAGTTACTATCTTAGTATCAACACTTACTTCTAATACCTTAACTAAGAAATCTCATTACATTAGTATTAACTCTAATACCTACATACTAATACCACCACATATCTTTTTATACTTTACTCAACATCTATTATCCAATACTTAACTAACTAACTAACTAATACCAATAGCCCATAACTCATCTCATGTACACTCATCTCTAATACAACACAGTCCCAATGATATGCACTCACTAGTATATCAACTAATATCTAATTATTATCAAGTACTTGTTATACCTAACTTACCCACACATACCCCTTACTCAACTTCACATTTCACTTAAATAATAACCTACTGCACAGTTCCCATGTAAGGATACATCATAACCACTTCTTAACTTTGACCTGTATACCCTCACTCAAAACCAACACATCCTACACAAATACCTCACTACTCGCTTACTCATATTTGAACACCAACACCAACACCAACATCAACATCATAACCACTGTCGACACCAACTCCACCATATCACCTCCAGACCTCTGCACAAACCCGAGCCCTCCCTCTTAGATTTGTATACACAACTCACACACTTTTTATTAACCCCCAAGACCCGAGCCCTCTTCTATATTACACTTTTGTTGCTGCTACATGTTCTTATTGGCAGCAAGTTGCTACTGCAACTGTCTCGCCCCGATCCCGAAATGGTCAATCGTCCTCGCTGGATCCTCTATAGAACCGATCGTCCGCACTGGGGCGTGATGCCGCAAGACTGGAGTTGTGCTCGCACAAGGCAAGAACGTGCAGTGATAGGAACCCATTTGAAAACACAAGTTAGAAAATACATTCACAGATAGTTGAACACAAGTATAGGAAGAAATATGTTTTTCATTGATAATTTAGAGTAATTTACATAGAGTTTATATTTGATGCGCTGTTTGCATTACAAAAGGAAAACTCAAAAGGGTAGGGCGCGCTCCATCAGATAAGCCTTGTCATCCGTACATTATGCCCTTGTATAGATTGAAAGTCCATGCCTCCAAAATGAACTGACTTCAACTATACTTCAAAATAGAAGAACTTCTAACGCCTTCTTGTCTATCCACTAGCGTTGTACCCCCTGAGTGCCTGAAATAGTTGCCCACAATGTGGGTCAGTACTCAGCTGTACTGGTGAGCCGGACGAACCCACTCGCCTAAATCAACACTTGCTTATTAGGGGCGAGCATGCATTAAAAATAATCTTTCTATAAAGAACTAAGAGAATTCAGTTCATATCAGTTGCATATTTTTAGAGGAACGAAAATAATGTTGAATCCATAAAGTACATCGGTTGCTTACTCAACCGATGCACGCCTTCCCTGCAACAAAACACAAGTCTTACCATCTGCACAAGACAATAAATTAGCATGTGTTCTATTCTATGCGGTCATTGGTGTGATCGACACCATGGGGACTTATCCAAAGCATTGTGGTGCACCCTGTCAGCCCGGGTAGCAAGCCCTGTTGAAGGTCCCGTAATGCATCGTGACTAGGACGATCAAATATTCCCCCCGGGTCGATATGGTTCCAGTGTCCCAGAATACCGTTTCGAGGAAATGCGAAACCTTGTGCACAAGTTATCCCAGACCATGCAAATGCATGAACAGTTCAAATATCATACAATGCATGAGATAAAACAGAAGAAGTAAAGCAGCAATATATATACTTATACAACAGTTCATATTTTCTCAAGTCGTGTTCCAATTTTGGTATTTCATGGGTCCAAACTCTCTCCGAGGCACCAGGCCGCAACCAATAACCCAATTTCATTTACAATGGAGCTCGTGTTTATAAGGTGTTCATGAATACAAGTTAGTCTACAATTTTCATGTTTCTTTCTTAGTGATTGGTATGCATTGTGGCTAAGGATTTCCTAGGCGTTCAGCCGGGTATCATCGATTGAACGTTTGAAACATTAGAGATGTGGATGTGAAGAAGTAGGAAAGAAGGGTTCGAACCACTCACTGGTTAAGGGAAATGCTGAAAGAAGGAGTCCCGCCTAGTAACGATCAAACGTCAGTTACGTGGACCTGTAATAGCATGAGCACCGGGTTAGAATCCTTGCCTATCCTTCCTTCTGAACTCCCCAAGAATCAAATCTCCAAGCGATAAAGCCAACAGCAAAAACCAAGTAAATCGAAAGCAACACAAAAACAAAATCCCAAAGCGACATCAAGAAAACCAAGCAACAATGCACGAAAACTATTATACTTGTTTCAATAGAGGCCTATCCATGAGTTGGAAAGGATCATCGCATTTTATCTGTGGCAAGAGGATGCCAAAGTTCTAAACATCAAACTATGACTCAGACAGACTAGTCACAAGCCCAATTATATAGTGTGCATTCCGGTCGGATCGGGATTTGAGGCACTACATAATATACCACTAAGAAAAGTTTCTTCCCGAAACTTAAGTACAAGGTCTTACCTTCGACTGAACGAATAATAAAGAATACTTCTCCTTCATCTCTGACTCCATCTCCCAAGTTGATTTCTCAACTGAATGGTTCCACCACAGTACGCGAACTAAGGACATTGTACGGTTCCGTAACACTTTCTTTTTACGATCCAAAATCTGCACAGGCTCCTCAGAGTACGATAAGTCTGTGCATAGTTCCAATTGCTCGAAGCTAAGCATATAACTCAGATCATGCACATACTTTCGAAGTTGAGAGACATAGAAGACATCGTGCATTTCATCCAGGACGGGAGGTAGTGCAATCCGATATGCCACAGTTGTCACTCTTTTTAGTATTTCGAAGGGGCCAACAAATCTTGGACTCAATTTGTCCTTAATACCGAAGCGCATTACCCCACGCATCGGTGTCACTTTCAAGAATACGTGATCCCCGACCATAAACTCCAAAGGTCTACGATGAGCATCGACATAGCTCTTCTGTCGGCTCTGTATAGTACAGAGTCTTTCTCGAATCAAATAAACTCTCTCAACTGCCTACTCCACCAGCTCTGGCCCGAGTACCTGCCGCTCGTCGACTTCGTCCCAACAGATTGGAGATCGAAACTTGTGCTTATAGAGCGCTTCATACGGTGCCATCTGGATGCTCGATTGGTAACTGTTGTTGTATGCGAACTCCGCCAATAGAATATGCGTGTCACAACTAGTCTTTAGATCGATCGCACACAGTCGCAACATATCCTCAAGTATCCGATTCATCCTTTTCGTCTGGCCGTTAGTCTGGGGGTGGTATGCGGTACTGAACTTTAGCTTGTTGCCCAAAGCAGACTGTAGGCTAGTCTAAAAATGAGATAAAAAACATCCGTCATAATCCGAGACGATTGAGGCAGGTACTCTGTGTAGTCGGACAATCTCGTCAATGTAAATATGTGCTAACCGATCGACGCTCCATGTAACTTTGATAGGGAGGAAGTGGGAAGATTTGGTCAAATGATCAACTATGACCCAAATTGCATCATGCCCCCGCGGCATCTTCTGAAAGCCCACGATGAAATCCATAGCGATGTTGTCCCATTTTTATTCGGGAATAGCGAGGTTCTGTAGCTCCCCGCCGGCCCTATGATGTTCAGCTTTCACCTGTTGATAGGCCATACACTGTGACACAAAGGTCGCCACATCCTGCTTTATATCATGCTACCAGAAGGTCCTGCGTAAGTCCATGTACATCTTGGTGCTCCTTGGATGTAAGAAATACTTCGCATAGTGTGCCTCTGTCATAATTTCCCTTCGGAGTACTGGGTCGCTAGGAACACATAATCTTCCTTTCATCTGTAAGGTCCCATCTTCGTCTGCTACAAAGTTGGACGTATTCCCTGTCGAGATCAGCCTACGTACCTTCATTAGGAACTGATCGTCCATCTGAGCAAATTTGATTCTATCACGCAAACTCGGTTTAAGATGGAGTGGTGCCAGCTGCACTCCTCAATGTCAAACTCGAGACTCGATGCCCATCGCCTCTAGATCCTAAAGTAAACGGTTGTTTATGGATAGCGAGCCCACGTGCTTTCGACTCAGAGCATCAGCAAAGACGTTCTCCTTGCCCGACGTATATGCGATCGTCAGGTCATAGTCCTTTATCAATTCTAGCCAGCACCGCTGTCGGTGGTTCAGTTCCCGTTGGGTGAATAGGTACTTAAGGCTCTTGTGGTCTGTATAGATTTTGCAAGTAACACTATAAAGATAATGTCGCCACAACTTTAGTGCAAATACAATTGCCGCCAATTCCAAGTCATGTGTTGGGTAATTTTTCTCGTGCGGCTTCAGTTGTCTGGAGGCGTATGATATTACCTTATCCCTCTGTATGAGAACACACCCTAAGCTGAGTCTCGAAGCATCGCTGTATATCTGAAACTCTTCTACTCTATCCAAAAGTGCAAGAATTGGAGCTGAAATGAGCCGTTGCTTTAGATCCTGAAAGCTATCTTCGCAGTCATCACCGCACTTGATGCAATCCCTTTATGAGTAAGGCGAGTCAAAGGCGAGGCCAATTTAGAAAAATCTTTCACGAACCTACGGTAGTATCCCGCTAGGCCCAGAAAGCTTCGAACTTCACTGGTTGACGTAGGTTGCTTCCAGTCCACCACCGTCTCTATCTTCCTTGGGTCTATTGCGACGCCTTCTGCCGATGACATGTCTAAGGAATGCCACGCTGTTCAACCAGAACTCACACTTGCTGAGCTTTGCGAAAAACTGATGCTCTCGTAATGTCTGCAGCACGATCTTCAGATGTTTCTTGTGTTCAATCTCGTTCTTGGAATAGATTAGTATGTCGTCAATAAACACGACCACAAACTTGTCCACAAACGGCCGAAACACGTGGTTCATCAGATCCATAAAAGCTGCAGGAGCGTTCATCAAGCTGAACGATATTACAAGAAATTTATAGTATACATATCGGGTTCGGAACGCTGACTTGGGGACATCATCGGATTTGATTTTCAACTGGTGATAGCCTGATCTGAGATCAATTTAAGAGAAAACTTTTGCATCTTGCAGTTGATCAAACAGGTCGTCCATCCTTAGCAACGGGTACTTGTTCTACACGGTAGCCTTATTCAGTTCTCGGTAGTCTATGCACAGCCGTATGGATCCGTCTTTTTTCTTTACGAACAGTACCGGAGCTCCCCAGGGAGAAATGCTTGGGCGAATGTATCCTCGGTCCAACATATCTTGCAACTGTACCTTCAGTTCCTTTAGCTCTGCTGGGGCCATTCGATAGGGTGCCTTCAATATCGGTCGTAAATCTGGAAAGGTTTCAATGAAGAATTCGATATCTCGATCATTCCAGGCAGCTCGTCCGGAAATACGTTGAGGAAATCTGCTATGACATCAGCCTGAGCTGCATCTATACCTTCCTGCCGGGTATCTCGAACAGAGGCTAAGTACCCTTCATAGCCCGAATACAACATGCGCCTAGCCGAAATTGCTGATATCACCATCGCCGTCTTCGATACAGTGCTGCATGGATAGTAGAAGTCTGCCTCGTCGGGTAGACGGAATACGACTCGCTTCTCTGTACACTCGATTATTGCATGGCAAGCCCCCAACCAGTCCATTACGAGAATAATATTGTAATCCTTAATGTCTAGTACAATGACATCTAAGAAAAGCTTCCTTCCTTCGATACAAATATAGCCGTCCCTACAGATCGCATTGGCGGGCATGTTGACTCCCGAAGGGGTACTCACGCAAAGGTTCATATTTAATGGAATAGAAGCTAATTTATTCTCAACAATAAAATCAGCAGATATGAAACTATGCGTAGCACCTGAATCGAATAAGACTCTAGCGGGGCAATTCTTGGAAAAGTAAGGTACCTGTCACAACAGTGTCAGAGACAGATGCCTAATCCCGAGTCAATGCATAGACTCGGCCTTGGAAACCCTGGCGTTGTGGGTTCACTGGTACAACATTTGCACCGTGTGCTGGAGACCCCTTATTCTGGTTTCTGTTGTTCTGGTTCGGCTGCTGTCTGACGATCGGCCTGGGGTCTCGACATTCAAATGCTTTATGGTCCAAACGGCCATATTTGAAGCATCCAACTACTCGACACTCATTCACCCGATGCCCCATCTTGCTGCACCTGTAGCAATACGGTCCCTGAGGTGGACCCTTGTGCTCGGGTGTGTGTGGAAGCTTCGGCGCTCCAGACCCTCCCGTTTCTCGAGGCCACTTGTTGAAATTGGTACGAGGAGTCTACATATTGACCTTTTGTGAATTGTGCCCAAAGATCCGTTTGCTATTTAGGGCCGCTTCATAATATTTCCGGTAGGTTTGGCACTTCTGATTTATGACGTTCCTACGCAGGTCGTCATTCAAACCCTTCTGAAAATGGTAGCACCATGCCTGCTGGTTAGGCAGAAAGTGCTCGACAAACTTGTCGAGTCTAGCGAACACTGAATCATAGTCATCAACAGACATACTTTCTTGCACTAGATTGCTGAAGTCGTCCTCCTTTTGTTGCCTCACGGCTCGGGGGATATATTGTTCAATAAAGGCAGATTTGAACATCTCCTTGGGATTGGCATCATAAATCCTTTGCTTGGTAGCATCCCACCAATCATGCGCCCGTAGTTCTAGTTGTATCGATGCACAAGCCACTCGTTTGGACCTCTTAATGCCAACCAGGTTGAAGAGTCCCTCAAGTTTTGTAATCCATCCCATCACCACGTCCGGTTCTGCTCGTCCGTTGAACGTTGGCGGGTGCATTTTGGTGAACTCCGCCGCTCTGCAGGTATTCTTAGCGGGAGTATGCGTTTTCTCGGATTCGTCTTCTACCGCTACAGCCGACGGCGTGACAGGCGTCACCGTGGCTCCACCGTTGCTGGGTACCAAAGATGTGATCAATTGCATCATGGCATCCATCTGCTTCTGTTGAGCAGTAAACTGTGCCTGAATTTGCGCCTGTTGAGTGGCCGCTTTCTGTTGCTGTACCTCCATTAGATGCATGAGCCATTCAGTCATAGCAATTGAACCTGCTCCTCCGGATTCTCCAGAACTTGCCAGATCGCTCTGGATGGGCTGAGCACTGCTTGCAGCGGTAGTATTTTTCTTAGCCATTGCTATAAAAGAGAATAGCTTGTCAACACTCCAAAAATAATAAATCCTTATCTATGGGCTTATTATATAGGGCGATTCATCTCATACAACGGACGCCGAATTTTACTCAATCGAGAGGCGCATCAAACTCCTAGATTATCTTTTAAAAATCCAAGGAAGTAAAGTCGTGCTCTGATACCAATATGTCAAGCCCCGATCTCGAAAGGGTCAATCGTCCTCGCTAGATCCTTTACGGAACCGATTGTCCTCACTGGGGCGTGATGCCATACGAGCCTGGAGTTGCGCTGGCACAAGGCAAGAACGTGCAGTGATTGGAACCCATTTGAAAACACAAGTTAGAAAACATATTCACAGATAGTTGAACACAAGTATAGGAAGAAACATGCATTTCATTGATAACTCAGAGTAATTTATATATAGTTTACATTTGATGCGTCTCTCGCCTACTTGGTTTGTATTACAAAAGAAAAACTCAAAAGGTTAGGGCGTGCTCCATTAGATAAGCCTTGTCGTCCGTACATTATGCCCTTATATAGATTGAAAGTCCACTCCTCCAAAATGAACCGACTTTAATTATACTTTAAAATAGAAGAACTTCTAACGCCTTCTCGTCTATCCACTAGCGTTGCAATACCCGAGTGCCTGAAATAGTTGCCCACAACATGGGTCAGTACTCAGCTGTACTGGTGAGCGGGACAAACCCACTCGCCTAAATCAACAATTTCTTATTAGGGGCGAACATGCATTAAAAATGATCTTTCTATAGAGAACTAAGTGAATTCAGTTTATATCAGTTGCATATTTTTAGAGGAACAAAAATAACATTGAATCCATAAAGTACATCGGTTGCTTACTCAACCGATACACACCTTCTCTGCAACGAAACACAAGTATACTTAACATCTGCACAAGATAATAAATTAGCATGTGTTCTATTATATGCGGTCATTGGTGTGATCGACACCATGGGGACTTATCCAAAGCATTGCGGCGCGTCCTGTCAGCCTGGGTAGCAAGCCCTGCTGAAGGTCCCGTAATGCATCGCGACTAGCACGATCAAATATTTTCCCCCGGGTCGATACGGTTCTAGTGCCTTGGAATACCGTTTCGAGGAAATGCCAAACCTTGTGCACAAGTTATCCTAGACCAAGCAAATGCATGAACAGTTCAAATATCATACAATGCATGAGATAAAACAGAAGAAGTAAAGTAGCAATATATATACTTATGCAACAGTTCATATTTTCTCAAGTCGTGTTCGATTTTGGTATCCCGTGGGTCCAAACTCTGTCCAAGGCATCAGGACGCAACCAATAACCCAATTTCCTTTACAATGGAGCTCATATTTATAAGGTATTCATGAATACAAGTTACTCTACAATTTTTATGTTCCTTTCTTAGTGGCTGGTATGCATTATGGCTAAGGATTTCCTAGGCATTCAGCCAGGCATCATCGATTGAACATTTGAAACATTAGAGATGTGGACATGAAAAAGTGGGAAAGAATGGTCCGAACCACTCACTGGTTAAGGGAAAGTGCTAAAAGAAGGAGTCCCGCCTAGCAGCGATCAAACGTTAGTTACGCGGACCAGCAATAGCACGAGCATTGGGTTAGAATCCTTGCCTATCCTTCCTTCCGAACTCTCCAAGAATCAAAGCTCCAAGCGAGAAAGCCAACCGCAAAAACTAAGCAAATCGAAAGCAACACTAAAACAAAATTCTAAAGCGACAACAAGAAAACCAAGCAATAATGCACAAAAATTATTGGACTTGTTTCAATAGAGGCCTATCTAGGGCTGCAAATGAGCCAAGCCGTTCACAAGCTGCTCGAAGCTCGGCTTGATAAAAGCTCGTTTGAGCTCGGTTCGTTTAGTAAACAAGCGAAGCTCAAGCTTCATTTTTGAGCTCGTTTAATAAATGAGCCAAGTTCAAGCTTAGAAGTACTCGGCTCGTTTAAGCTCGCGAGCTGGTTCATTTAGAAGCTTGCGAGCTGACTCGTAAGCTGGCTCGTTTAGAAGCTCGTTTAGGAGCTCATCGCTGGCAGTCTACAAATTTATTTTGTTATTTAAATTTTAATTTGTTCTTTGTTGAATTCTAATTTTATGCATGTTTGTATAACAATATGGTTGTGTGCATTGTATATAATTATATGTCCTTAATAATTGATATTAAGGAACTTTTTAAATTAAATTTTTATAAATAAATTGTTAATATTATAGGTACTTGAATTCAAGCCTAACTATCTTGAAATCAAGTTCGTTAAGCTCAAAATCAAGCTTAATGAGCTTGAAATAAAGCTGAACAAGCTCAAAATCAAGCTTAACGAGCTTGAGTTTGAGCTTATCAAGCTTGTTTATCCAGCTTGAATCAAGCTTGCTTCTCAAGCCAAGCTCGAGCTCAAACCAAGCCAAGCTCAAGATTAATATAAACGAGCTCGAGCCATAGCTCAAGCTCTAAAATAAAAAATTTATCAAGCTCGAGCTCGGTTAATTTTAGTCAAGCCGAGCTCAAGCTTATGAAAGCTTGGCTCGGCTTGGCTTGTTTACACCCCTAGGCCTATCCATGAGTTGGAAATGATCATCGTATTTCGTCCATGGCAAGAGGATGCAGAAGTTCTAAACATCAAACTATGACTCAGACAGACTAGCCACAAACCCAATTATATAGTGCACATCCCGGTCAGATCGAGATTTGAGGCACTACAACAATTGCTACTGCTATTACTGCTTTTTCTTTACTTGCAGCCCTCCAACATCTGAATTAGAACACAACTAGTGCACCCCTGATGCACACCCTTACCTGATACCTTAGTTCTAACCTTAACTGATACTATAACCAAACACTAGTACCTACACTCACTAACACCCTACTCGACACTCACTTAAATTACCCTCTCTTGCACATTCATGTATCACACTAACCTCATAACTTAATACTCCTCTCACTTAGCTAGGTGCAACTTACCTTTATTCCCCATCAACCTCATACCTACATGCAACACTGGTATACCCCATCTCCCATACCCACACACACAACATACCACCTCACTTCAAAAACCCGATCACATCTCTTCCTTCATTGCTGCAACTGTGTATATTGCCTGTGCACACACACTGGCTGGCTTGCCCGCGACCCCACTTACATTCTGCACTGAAACAAACCTCAGTCTTTCTGCAGCAAGGATGCACACTGCAGTGCATTGATACACTATAACACCTGCCTCTTGCACTAATCACTCCCACTGATACTCAATCCACACAGTGACTGAAAAACCAAGCCATGACACACCACACATCTAGCACTCCAACTCAGAAAAGCCCCCACCTCTCAATACAATTGCACAAATCAAACCTTAACATACACTCATGTATAGGCCTACACTTAATAACATATATACACTAAAGCAAGTGATACCCTCACATTCACATGCCCGCACTGCACCTGGAATCACCTGTATCTGATTTGATTCCATTACCCACATCCAACACAGGCACAAACTCTCCTCTTGGACGTTTATGCATTCCCTCGCTGATTCCAATATGCCAATACACATATGCAGGCAAGAACTTACCTGAACCTGAGCTCCCTAGTTGGACACTCACTTAAACCTCCCCTCTTTATACCTGAACCCAAACCTATACTCCTCAAACACCTACAGGTAAGTCTGCATTCAGCAAAGCCCCTCATCCACTGCAGTACCACACTGCAACCCCTACTAACTGCAGTCCTAAATTTTCCATTAAACAGTTGCTACCTGACTCCTACAAACCCGACCCAAAAATATACCTAGTGTACATCAAAATCTGATCACTAGTGCACTCCCTAAACTAATACATAACACACACTTCTCCATGATACCAAGTGTCAATACAATGCACCAACACCCTCCTCCTCACTAAACACACAATAATACAAACACTTAATGGGCACCCCTCCTTGACACCAAGTATCATAACCAAAGTCACCATAATACTCATTCTAAAACCAAATCCACCATGATACAACCCCCAATGCTCATGAAATACATCTAATATATATATATATATATATATATATATATATATATATATATATATATATATATATATATATATATATATATATATATATATATATATATATATATATATATGGGCTATTTGATATTACACCCCTCTTAGATTAGATATATTGATATTACCCCCTGTTAGATTAAAAGTTGAGAATAGCCCCCTGAAAGTGTCGTTAAAAACTCTTTAACGACACTTTCAAAACTCATTAACGACACTTTCAGGGAGGCATTCTCAACTTTTAATCTAACAGGGGTTAATATCAATATACCTAATTTAAGAGGGGGGTAATATCAAATAGCACTATATAATATAGTACTATTAGAGCTAGGATAACTGTTTAAAATAAAGTAGAAGAAATTAACATGCTAGGACTCAATTACGAGAAAAATTATCAAATCTACTCCACCGTATCAAGACGTGTCATGATACGTAGCACTCGTATCCAATTGTGGACACGTACACACTTGTAAATCAAGAATAACACTCTAAAATGACTAAAAAATTATTTCTACAAATACCTAATGGTCCAATTCAGATTTTCTCCAATATGGCCATAAAACTCAATGTAACTATCACAATAAAACTCATATACACTACCAAAATAAGTCAAATTAACGACACTTAAAAATATCGCTAAATTGGGGGAAAATGTCGCTAATTAACATTAGTGACGTCATTTGCAACGTTTAAGGTTAGTCGCATTTTATCAAGTCGCTGACAACAAAAATATCGCTAAATGTCGCAATAGCAACATAGTTTAGCGACGTTATTGCGTTACAATTTTAGTGATGTTTATCGACGTGTTGTCGCAATTTTAGCGACGCATAAACTGTCGGTAAGAGTCGATACTATTTTATGAAATCATCGATGTTTGGCGACGTTTAATGGAGTCGCGAGAAGTCGTTAAACGTGTCGGCAATAGTCGGTACTATTTTTGAAAGAAGCGACCTTTAGCGACGTTCAGCGACGTGTCCAGAGTCGCTGAACGTCGCTAAACTGTCTGACGTCAGCGACTATCTGTGACGTTTAATTGCTTTGCTAAATGTCGCTAATAGTCGCTAAACGTCGCTATTTTTTTTGAAAAGTAGCTAAACGTGTTGGCAAGAGTTGGTAATACTTTTTGAAAGTAGCAACGTTTAGCGTCTTTTAACGAGGTTCTTCGACGTGTCTGGAGTCGCTGAACGTCGCTAAACTGTCTACGTCAGCGACTATCTGCGATGTTTAATTACATCGCTAAACATCGCTAATAGTCGCTAAACGTCGCTAAATTTTAAGTGAAAAAAATAAAAAAATAGAATATAAAATGGTTTCTAAACCATTCTTCCTGCAGTTTATGAATTCATAATTTATATAAATAGACCTGGAGCAACCCTCCGTTGAATTCTCTGGGTTTGTCGACCCCTTCAGTGGAACACTCAACACCGGTAAATTCACATACATTTAATATGAATAATAAAGTAAATTTTTTAAAAAAATACACATTGCACTACCAAATATATGATAAAATAGCGATATTTTTTCTGACGTCGCTATATTTTATGAATTTATCGACATCATAAAATAATGTTGCAGGACGTCGCTATTAGCGATTGTCAACGACTATCAATAATATTACGGAAGCCGATTTCGCCAAATATCGTAAAACGTCGCTATTATTTTTATTATAGCGACATTTAGCGACGTATTATTCCATACATTGTTAAATATTATAACTTTCGCGACGTTTAGCAATGTATGTTTAGAATGACACTAACGTTTTTCATATAGGTTTACAGATCGATTTTATTTTCCCCACTTCCAAAAAATTTCAAAAAAAATTTCCCCTTTCCCTGCTCGGCGAGCCTCTTGCAACCTTCCCCTCTGGTGCTAACCGTGCTCCCCCCTCGACCCCCTCCGGCGGCTTACGTAAACCCTAAGCCACCTCTCTCTTTAATAATCTGAGTTGGGTTAGGGTGTAAACCCCCTGATTTTTCAAGATTTTTAAAACTGAATTTTTCACAATTTTCTAGAATTTTCTGGGATTTTTCTGTAATTAAAATCAGAGTTTTAAATATTAAATGATTTTTAATAGATAATAAACAGTATTAAAATATTATAGAAATAATATTTTTGGGTGTAAAATGAAAAACTGGACTTAGGGTAATTTTTCTGGAATTTATCGGGCCCTGGACCTATTTTTAAATCACATAAAAACAATTAATTATTTATTATCTAATTATTTATTTAATTAAGTATTTTATTTAATTAAATAACCCAAATCCTAAACTAAAGCCCGGCCCGGCCCAATCCCTCATCAGCCCGGCCCAACCGATTCGGCCCGCTCGCCCCTATCGGGTCGGGTCGGGTCTGCCCTAACCCGACCCGCCGCACCCGAGACCCGCACCCGCCTCACCCCACGACCCAGCCCCCGTGCCCGCGTCCGGCACAGCACCGCCCGGGCCGCCCGCCCGCGTTCCACGCCGCCACGACCCCCCCTCTCTCCGCCTTGCTCGGCCTCCCCTCTCCCTCGCTCTTCCCTATAAAGTCTCCCCCTCTCCGGCCAGCCCTTTCCTCTGCCACCACCGCTCCTCCTCGCCTCGCCGGCCGACGCCACCCCGCCGTGCAGCTCCGTCAGACCCCCAGCTCCGCCCACCGCCGTCCAGCCCCCTCCCTCTTCTCCTCCTTCCTCCTCCTCGCTCGACGACAGCCGCAGCAGCAGCCAGAAGCAGCGGCAGCCGCCTCCGCCGCCTCTCCCCCCCGGCGCCGCCGCGTGCCCCCGTAGAGCCCCGGCCCCCTCCGCCTCAGCCCGGCCAGCCGCTCCCCTCCTCAGCGCCATCATCTCCGCCGGCCAGCGTGCCCTAACCCTAACCCTAATTCCTAATTCGGACACAGGACACAGTGTCCTGTGTCGTGTCGGACACGGTTTCATCCCCGGTTTTTGGGCCCCGTTCAGGTGCGTGTATCTTCTTGCTCATAGCTCTGTTTTTGATTCCGTGAATTGCGTTGCGAAGCCTGTATGACCCTCTCGGTGCCCGGATAAACCGCTCGGGGCATCGCGTCCTGTGGTGATCGCACACCGCGATCCAAAAACAGGAAAAACAACGCCCTGATTCACCCCGGAACTGGGTACGCCCCGCCAAACGGGACGAATTGGTCGCGCACGGTATTCACAGATATGTGCGCATCGTTGATACGGACGTGTGAGATTTCGCAGAAGTCGATTCGGGTGTGCATGCACACCGGGATCAACGCGTATCCCTGGACATCGTCCCGTATCCAACTTTTCTGTTTTTTGCCCTAACTTTGTGTACACACTTCGGATTGAAAAAAAACTTGCGCCATCGGACTCATAGCGATACGATGGTCCTGTGACCCAAGTTTGGTTCGATTCTGAGAACGTTGACGAAATTGCGTGTCGTGGGCCCCACAGGCCCCGTTCGACGGGCGATTTTGTGATCGACTCATCGGAATCCAATTCTGAAAGTTTCGTTGGGTTCGTATCATCGTTCCTGACCTGTTGACACTAAGTTTGGTGAATTTGGAGACCTTTGACCCTGACACATTTTTCGGTGCAAAGCGGGCCCACATGTGGACCCATTTTGATCCAAAATTGCCGTTTTTGCCCTTGTCTCCAAATTGGACTCAAGGACAGGCGTTTCTAGCTGATTAATAATTTTTGGATCTTATGGTGATGTTTGTTTCAGCAACCGGAGTACCGCCTGCAATTCCAACTGAAGTCAGAGCCGCAATTGGAACCGGAACCACAGACAAGTGTACCTCGCCAAAACTTGCAGTCTTGCTAAATATTCCTTGGCTTAGTTATACATCATAGGGCAAGAATACCTTGCCAACTTTACAGTCTTGTTGCATATTTCCTTATTTTATTTATAATTGTTGTGCATGCTTAACCTAGGACCGTGTGGCGTACTTAGCGTCCGATTATTAGTCGGGTGCCAACACCGTACGTGGTGTTGGGTACGTCACCTAGAGATGGACATTTCGGACCCTTTACTTTCTCGTACTTGTCTTATCAAGTACATTATAACCCAGGACACTTGACACTATTCATGGACAGGATCTTCCTGAGATATTCGTGGTGATTCTGTATAGGATACAGGACTTGATATTGACATATGTTCCTAGATACTATATGACTTGTTGCATTAGATATGATCTTACGTGACATGGACATGGGGCCACATGGACATGGGACGTGTGATTACATTGGGTGGGGAGAGACACACAGGCTACAGGCTGATCATATATATATATACCCCTATTATTGTGAGGCACAAGACTCTCGAGCAGAGCTTGGCCCTTTACGTGTTATTACTGCTACCGGCTCCCCGACACAGAGCTGGTAGTGGCTCAGCCTGAGTTCTAGTGATGCTCTCAACTTGCATTTATCACTTAGCTGGTTACATAGTTTTACCCTATTATTTTATTTATTTCTGCTGCACTGCTTATATTTTGGCTTGTATTATCTGTACCTTGTTATGTCCCCTGAGGACCTGGAATGGACTATGTCCCCAGGTATAGCCGAAGAGATCCATCCAGAGATACACCGTACAGGAGCACTTCCAGGAGCTGTACCAGGACCTGAGGACGAGCTCGCACCAGAGGACTTCTCCTGAGCATTGGTGGTGTATAGTCAGTTATTTCTGTTTCTGTTTCTATTTCCAGTTCCTTTATTTCCGTCTATTTGCATTTGATGTAACAGACTTGTGCTCGGATTGTTCACCGAGACACTTTTATTGAGATTTGATAGTTATTTCTATTTGTATTATTCTGGCATTTAATCTGTATTTTTATTCTGTGGATGAGATTAGAAATACCTGAGACTTGTAACATTTTACTGTTAGACTACAGCTTAAGCATGCCCTGATGGATCCATTAAATTGGGTTGTCCATCGGTGCGTGCTGCTGGCCATTGCCACGTGTCCAGTCCCTCGGCATTTTGGGACTGGGGCGTGACATAGGGTTAGGGTTTCGACTGTGCTCCTCCCTCGACCCCCTTCGGCTTTGACGGTGCTTTTCCCGTGACCTTCTCAAGCGGCTCAGGTAAACCCTAACCCCCATCTCTCTCTCTCTCTCTGACATGACACACATATATACACACACATACACATACTGACACGATACACGTACATACACACACACAGATACGACACAGACACACTAACATAGACACGACATGGACACACAAATACTAACATGAAACTAGGGTTAGGGATAGTTTAAAGGACACACAATCACAGACACGACACAAACATACAAAACTGACACAAACACATACACGACATGGACACACAAATACTAACACTGATATGAAACTAGGGTTAGGTCCAACCCATTCCAATATGTTCGGTTTAAATTTCTAGTGTTTACATAAATTTTTACAAACACAGACACAACACGGACACACACACACACACACACACACACACACACACACACACACACACACACACACACACACACACACGCAAACACTAACCTTAACCCTAACTCAGACACACACAAACACGCGAACACACTAACACACGAGGACACTAGCCCTAATACGGACACACACACACATACACACACTGAGATAGTGTTGTGTGTGGAAATGGATTGGGGTTGTATGTGAAACTCGAACACGAACACACACACACACATACACACACACACACACTAAGATGGTGTTGTGGGTGGAACTCAGACTCGGACACACACACACACACACACACACACACACACACACTAATCATACCCTATATATCGGTGATTGTGTTGTGTGTAAAATTGGATTGGGGGAGTATTAAGTATAGTATTTATGGGTGTGACTTGAGAGTGCATATATGTGCATTGGTGTAAGTGCCCTTCTTAGTATGCAAAGTTATGTGTTGAGAGAGTTATGTGCTAGTGTTGAGTATCAAGTGTTGGTGCCTAAGTATAGATGTTTGTAAACTCTCTCACCCAAAATAGGTATTTTGTGTGTATTTTATATTTATTATATTTATTTTGGATTATTTTAAATCAATTAAAGCTCAATTGATTTTATTAGGACACTACACCGTAGCTTGGACATTAATGATATATGATGGCCCAAAAATCTGTATCATTCTTCGTAGGAAGTAGCCTACACAAGAGACACTACCCGTAGGATCTTTCCGTGGCACAAAATTTGATCATTTAGCATTAGTATTACACTAGAGTAACAAATGTAGTCCTTACTTTTAATACTTAGATATTTATATATATATGATTAGTTTATGGTCATTTTCTAATCCTAACTTCCTACAATTAGCATTCCATAATTCTCTATGACATTTTAGACAATTTCCCTTTTGTGAGATTTGTATATTATTATTTGCCATTATCATTATCCCTTTTGAATCCAAATCGAATCTTCATTATTATTATTGGATAAGATTGACCAATTAGTTACTAACAACCTAAATAGGAAACACCAAATCCTAATCCTACCCATGACCGAAACTCCCCTAATTTTATTTTGTATTTTAAGTATTTTTATTTATTCAAATGTTGAATTACCTTTGAGTATTCTCTTAGTTAATTAGGAAATAAGTTTCTTGATTTATTTAATTACAAAAATACTTATTTAAAATTATTTCTCCATAACTGTTTTTACTACTATTTATCTCTTGTTTAATATTATAAATGATTTTAGAATTTATTTCATGTGCATATATAAATATTTTAATTTTATACAAACATCTTTATATAAAAGTATATATATAAATATATTGTTAATTAGAAAATGAATTGTTAGTATTATTTACTTATATAAATAAAGTGTTTCAACATTTCTATAATTATTCTTATTTTATGTTTTTGAATGCATCTTCCTATAAAATTCAACTTTTAGGTTTTATTGATTTTTATATACATGCATATACATTTGTACTATCTATTTGTCCTAATAATTATTAATTAGAAGTAAGTTTTAGTAAAATAATAATATATATTATCTTGCAAATTTAATATATGGAA
Source organism: Iris macrosiphon (assembly GCA_036927795.1). Taxonomy (NCBI): domain Eukaryota; kingdom Viridiplantae; phylum Streptophyta; class Magnoliopsida; order Asparagales; family Iridaceae; genus Iris; species Iris macrosiphon. Next base: position 34,239,902 of record JAYESA010000020.1, on the reverse strand, counting down.
TGTCTATTTATATTTTTGTGCACAATATATTTCTCCTGATTTTTATATATATTTTAGAATATTTTATGGGATATAAATAATTACTTATACATACATACATATATATATATATATATATATATATATATATAACTAAATCCAAAACTTAATTTGGTTTTAAACAAACCTATCCTAGATTTTCCCTCATTTGCTCCCATGTAAATCCTAAACCCTATTCATATTCCTAAACTAAATCCACACACCCACAGAACCCCCCCCCCCCCCCGTGGACTCGCGATCGCCCCTCTCTCTTCATCTATATATACACCACATATTTATCTGAAACCTAAACCCTAACCCTATGTAAACACCCTAAATTTTTTTTCAATTTTAAAATAAATCAATTTTCGGGAATTTTCTGCAATTTTCTGGAATTTACATATGTCCTGTGCTGATTTTATAATTTTTATTGCTAATAACTAATAATAAAATATGATGAAAATATGATTTTATGGTGTAAAATAGAAAACTTGACTTAGGGTAATTTTCTGGGATTTTATTGGGCCTCAGACCTATTTTTAAAAGCCTAAAAACTATTTTTCTAATTAATTAATTATTATTATTATTATTATTATTATTATTATTATTATTATACTATTATTACTGTTATTATTCTGTTTAGGGGCCCGGCCCGGCCCAGTGGGCCGAGCCCGTTAGTACAACCCAGCCCAGCCGAACCTGGCGGGTCGGGCGGGTCCGCCCAACCCGGATCCGCGCCCGACCCGACCCGTCACCCTTTCTCCTCTCCCCACTCCGCTATGCGACCGGGTCGCCCGCGCCACCGCCGGAAAGTGCGCCGCCTCCGCCGGGGGAGGCCACGTCCTCCCCTCGGCTGACTCCCCCGGCCACGAACCCCTCCCCCAGCCCTTATTTAAACCCCCTCGTCGAGATCCCTCGACCTCCCCAAACCCAAGCCCTAACGCCGGAACCCCACTCCGGCCGTTCCCTTCCCTAGTCCCGCTGCCCTCATCCCCTCGCCGGCCAGCACCACTAGCCTCGCCGCCCTCCAGCCAGTGGTCCGTCCCTACCTCGTCGACCTTCGCCTACCCCAGCAGCTGCCCTCTCCGTTCGGCTGAGCCGCCCGGGAACCGACGACTTCGAGACGTGCAGCTCCGGCCAGACGCCTGAGCCGACCGCGGCAGTCTCGAGCCTCGCCGACCTTCGACCAGTGCCGCGGTGCAGCAGACCCCAGCCCTAGGCCGGACACGCCGATGGACACGCAGACACAGCGTGGACACAGCGTCCAGGACACGAACTCGCGTGTCGGACACCGAAAATCCTATTTCGAAGGGCCTTGTTCAGGTACTCGTATCTTGCACCCTGTATCTCCGTTTTTGATTCTGTAAATTGTATCGCGTAGCCTGTATGACCCTCTCGGTGCCCGGATAAACCGCTCGGGGCATCGCGTCCTGTGGTGATCGCACACCGCGATCCAAAAACAGGAAAAACCAGACCCTGTTTCACCCCGGAACTGAGTACGCCCCGCCAAATGGGATGACTTGGTCGCGTGCGGTCTTCACAGATACGTGCGCCTCATCGATACGGACGTGTGGGATTTCGCGTAAGCTGATTCGGGTGTGCGTGCACACCGGAATCAACGCGTACCGTATCCGCCTTTTCTGCAATTCACCCTAACTTCGTGCACACGCGTCAGATCGAGACAAAACTTGCACCATCGGACTCATAGCGATACACTGGTCCTGTGGGTCAAGTTTGGTTCGATTCTGAGAACGTTGACGAAATTGCGTGTCGTGGGCCCCACAGGCCCCGCTCGACGGGCGATTTCGTGATCGGCTCATCGGAATTCAAATCTGAAAGTTCCGTTGGGTTCGTATCAGCGTTCCTGACCTGTTGACACTAAGTTTGGTGAATTTGGAGACCGTTGACCCTGACACATTTTTCGGTGCAAAGCGGGCCCACCGGTGGACCCCGTTTTGGCCCGAAATTATCGTTTTTGCCCTTGTCTCCAAATTGGACCCAAGGACAGGCGTTCCTAGCTATTTGACACCTTCTGAGCGTGATGGTACTGTTTATTTCAGCTTTCGAAGACATCTCTGGAAATTTTCGAAACCAGGACCTAAGTGGAATTCAAACATCAGGCAAGTGCACCTTGCCAAACTTGCAGTCTTTATTTTCATATTTTCTGTAATAATACTTTGCTGAATGTCTTGTGTAAATTCATATAAACTTGTTTAAACTGCTTAACCTAGGAAACGCGTGACGTACCTAGTGTCCGATCATAGTCGGGTGCCAATACCGTACGCGGTGTTGGGTTCGTCATTTAGAGATGGATTTACGATCCCCTTACTTTTGTACTTGACCTATCAAGTACCCTACAACCCAGGACACTTGACACTATCATGGACAAAATCCTCCTGAGATATTCGTGGTAATTCTGTGTAGGATACAGGACATTGACAGAGACATCTATTTATAGACAGTATGACTTGTTACATTAGTTATAATCCCGCTGACATGGACATGAGACGTTATGGTCATGACTTGCGTGATTACATTGGGTGGGGAGAGACACACAGGCTATAGGCTGTTCTATATATATATATATATATATATCTACTATTATTGTGAGGTTGTAGACTCTCCAGCAGAGCTAGACCCTTTACGTGTTATTACTGCTACCGGCTCCCCGACACAGAGCTTGTAGCGGTCTCAGCCTGAGTACTAGTGTTGCTCTCATTTGCATATCACATAGATGGTTACATAGTTTACCCTGCTATTTCAATTAATTTAATTGCACTGCATTTATTTGGCTTATTTTATTTTGTGCCTTGCTATGTCCACTGAGGACCTGGAATGGATTATGTCCCCAGGTTTAGCTGAGGAGCAGTACCCCGAGATATACGGGACCGGAGCTGAAGCTATTGCTGGAGCAGAACCGAACACTGAAGACGAGGTGACTGCCGAAGACTTCTCCTGAGAGCCTGTTCCAGTACTCAGTATTTATTTCATGTTTATCTCTTGTTCCTGGCCTATAGAGCCAGTTTATTCAGACATAAGTCGGATTGTTTCTCCGACTGACTTGCTGTGATTGTTGTTGCAACTTATTTCCATTTTATTATGCAGTTTATTCTTTATCTTTATGGATGAGATTAGTGTGACTTGTGGTAGTAGACCTTATTTACAGTTTAAGTATGCCCTGATGGTTCCATTAAATTGGGTTATCCATCGGTGCGTACTTCTGGCCATTGCCATGCATCTCCAGTCCCTCGGTATTTTAGGACTGGGGCGTGATATGGTTTTTGTGGTGGCCCATGCAGGTCTTAACTAAATTGTTCGGTTTCAACTTAGGGACCGAACAGGCCTGCAATAGGATATGATAAGTTATAGGATCTCATCCATTGATTGAATCATTTTTGAACTCTATGTCGAATTCAATTAAATTGCTTGAACTGTATCCTGTTTTGATTCCTCTGTGCGTTCTCATTGTTTCCTTTTGATGCAGAGAAATGGATCCCAGAAGTGGTGACGAGACCCCCTTGGGTACACCTCCTGAAGCGGGGGTTACCTGCGAAGCTGGAACGACGCCAGATACCAGAGGGCAATCCTCTCAGAACAATCAAACTGGCCAGCCAAGTTCCAGGTTCAGGCATGATGATATCCCGCCTCCTCCCCAGTTCCCTCCTACGATGCCTGTCTTTCCCCTAGGACAGGCAATGGACGGCCAGCAAATGTTCCAGATGTTCTACGCCATGATGCAGGCACAACAACAGATCCAACAGGAGACCCAACGTCATGAGGCCGAGAACCTAAGGAACAGCCTAGTCGCAGCATTGGAACATGCAAATCTACCAAATAGGCGGCTAGCGACGGGATCTATCACAGATTTATGTCAACTCAAGCCCCGTACCTTCTCGGGCAAGGAAGGACCAACTTAAGTGCATGAATGGCTTACGAACACGCAGCATCAGTTGGAGGCCGCTGAACTACCAAGGGACAAATGGATGACTGCCGTCAGGATGCAACTGACGGACAACGCGCATCATTGGTGGCTGTCCGAAGAAAGAAGGCTCGGACATGATCAGGTTACCTGAGAGGAGTTCTCCAGACTCTTCCAAGAAATGTACATCCCTGCTGTGGCTCGGTCAGAACTCCGAGACAGATTCAACCGCCTGATCCAGGGCAACATGACGGTAGAGGAATATAACGCCGAATTCATTCGCCTGAGCCGCTTCGCCCCTTCGCTAATTCCTACCGAAGAAGAGAAGGCGGAGAAGTTCTTTGATGGGCTCAGGTTCGAGCTTCAAAAGTTAATCGGATCGGTCGCGCCCACATCTTACTCCGACGTCCTAGCGGCAGCACGTCGGCTGAAGCGCGTTACTCGGAGGGAATCAAGCCTGAAACGTCCCTTCTCCTCCGCACCGTCCAAGTCATCACCAGGGGAATCTGCTAAACGGCCCCAGAAGAGCCCGCCTCCAAGAGCAGCAACTAAGAACCTGCCTACTTGCCATTACTGCGGCAAGGTAGGACATATTGAAAGAGAATGTAGACGCAAGCTGGGACTCTGCCTGGTTTGCGGATCCGGACAACACTTCTCAAAGGACTGTTCGGAACGTCGAGAGGGAGTTCTGAATCGACCAGCTCCACCTGCAGCTCTTCCAGCTGGGGGAACAACACAGACAGGGCCTGGAGGAGCCAGGCCACCTCTACCACCTCAGGCAGCAATGTTCCAGCAAGCTCGTCAGCAAAGGGGCCCCGCTCAGGGACGAGGTCAGGCATATGCACTAGCAGTCACTGAGGAAGCTACTGTAGGCGAAGTGATAGCAGGTACCATATTAGTAGCTTCAATTCCTGCTGTAGCATTATTTGATTCTGGAGCCTCGCATTCATTTATTGCTGCTAGCTTCGTAGCCACACATAGAATAGCTACCGCACATCTCTCGAAGATGAAGAGAATTCTAACGGGAGGTGGAATTATCCCGGTTAGTGATACTTGTAGATCATGTTCAGTGGTAGTCTGTGGCCGAGAGATGTGAGCCCAATTCCTGATCTTTTCTATGCCTGATTACGATGTTGTACTTGGTATGGACTGGTTAAGTCAGTACCATGCGACACTGGATTGCCGGCTTGGAAAAGTGATATTTAGACCCCCTAGCCTTCCTGAGTTTGAATTTCTCCGAGGAGCTGTAGAACAAGGGGTCCAGCCAACTCTTAGGGTATTAACTGTAGAAGAGGATTCAGGTTACCCAAGAGTCATAACGGAATTTATGGATGTATTTACCGACGATCTTCCAGGTTTACCACCTGACCGGGAGATAGAATTCATAATAGACCTAACTCCAGGAGCGGAACCTATCACTTCATCGGTATATCGGCTAGCACCTAAGGAGTTAGTGGAGTTGAAAGCACAAGTTGACGACCTTCTGGAGAAAGGATTTATCCGGCCCAGTGTTTCACCTTGGGGAGCACCTATACTTTTTGTACCCAAGAAGGACGGAACTGTGCGGTTGTGCATTGATTACAGAGCACTTAATGCTGTAACTGTTAAGAACCGGTACCCCTTACCACGCATTGATGACTTGTTTGACCAATTGAGTGGTGCTAGGGTATTCTCAAAGATTGACCTTAGATCCGGTTATCACCAGATTAGGGTGAAGAAGGAAGATATCCCAAAGATGGCCTTCAGAACTAAATATGGACATTATGAGTTCCTAGTAATGCCGTTTGGTTTAACCAACGCACCTGCTGTATTTATGAGTTTGATGAACGGAGTCTTCCATCAGTACTTGGATAAGTTCGTGGTGGTATTCATTGATGATATCCTAGTCTACTCCAAGAACCACGAAGAGCACGAGGAACACCTCAGAATTGTGTTGGAAACTTTGAGAAGGGAGAAGCTGTATGCCAAACTCAGCAAATGTGAGTTATGTATGGACAAGGTGCCATTCTTAGGGCATATTATCTCAGGTGAAGGACTGTCTGTGGACCCAGAGAAGGTCACTGCTATAGAAACCTGGCCTACCCCTACCTCTGCTGCGGAAGTGAGAAATTTTCTTGGACTGGCTGGGTATTATCGGCGGTTCGTAGAAAATTTTTCAAGGATCGCAGAGCCGATGACTAAGCTGACACGGAAGGATCAGGAGTTCATATGGACGGAAGAATGCTAAAATGCCTTTGAAGAATTGAAGAGGCGTCTAACAACAGCACCAGTCTTGACTCTTCCCTCAGGGTCAGGAGGTTTTGTTGTTTATAGTGATGCGTCTGGTAGTGGACTAGGTTGTGTCTTGATGCAGCATGGCAAGGTTATCGCTTATGCATCGAGGCAGCTGAAGGTCCACGAGAAGAACTACCCAACACACGACCTGGAGCTAGCTGCAGTGATTTTTGCCTTGAAGATCTGGAGACATTATCTGTATGGAGAGAAGGTCAAAATATTCACTGATCATAAGAGCTTGAAGTATGTTTATACACAGAAGGAGCTCAACATGAGGCAAAGGCGTTGGCTTGAGTTGATGGTGGACTTTGACATCGATCTGCAGTACCACCCGGGGAAAGCAAATGTTGTAGCCGACGCCCTCAGCAGAAAACCCTCGGCTTATTTCTTAACTGAGCAGCCTCAGCTATTACAAGACTTGCAAGATCTACAGATAGAGGTTGTTCTACCTGGACAAAATGGTTTGCTGGCTAACCTCGAAGTGAAGTCATCGCTGGTGGAGAGAATCAAAGAAGCTTTGCCTAATGATGCCAGATTCCGAAGGCTGAAAGAGAGAACAGAAGTAGGCCTGCAGACGGGACTCCACATCCACGAGGACGGGACATTAAGGTGCGGAAATCGCCTATATATTCCAAATGGAGAATTAAGGCAGGAGTTGATGACTGAAGCACATAGCTCCATATACTCTGTTCATCCAGGAGGAACCAAGATGTACCGGGACTTAAGACAATATTACTGGTGGCATGGAATGAAAAGGGATATTGCCCGATTTGTGGCAAAATGTTTAGTCTGCCAGCAGGTGAAGGCCGAGCACCAAAGAACTGCAGGTATGTTGCAGCCACTTCCCATACCTGAATGGAAGTGGGAGCATATTACCATGGACTTTGTCACTGGATTTCCAAGAAGCCCTAGTGGAAAGGATGCGGTATGGGTCATCGTGGATCGGCTCACTAAGTCGGCTCACTTCTTGCCATTCAGAGTCGAACAATCCACGGAAGTACTAGCCGACATGTATATGCGACAGATCGTAAAATTACATGGAGTACCGGTTAGTATTGTATCAGATCGAGACTCAAGATTTACATCTCACTTCTGGCGAAGCATGCAAGAGAGTCTCGGCACCAGGCTCAAGTTCAGTACTGCCTATCATCCCCAGACATATGGCCAATCAGAGCGCACAATTCAGATCCTGGAAGATATGCTGCGATCATGTATACTGGACTTTGGAGGATCTTGGGAAGATCATCTGCACTTAGTGGAGTTCTCCTACAACAACAGCTATCAGGCAAGCATTCAGATGGCACCTTTCGAGGTATTATACAGAAGGAAGTGCAGATCGCCGATATGCTGGAGTGACGTTGGCGAACGTCAAATGCTGGGTCCAGAGTTGGTAACGGAGACAGTGGAAAAAGTAAAACAGATTCAGAACTATCTCCGTGTAGCCCAGGATAGACAGAAGCATTGGGCAGATGCACACAGACGACCCCTGGAGTTCAAGGAAGGAGAGCATGTATTTTTGAGGATCTCGCCCACTAGAGGTACTATCAGATTTGGCAGCAGAGGCAAGTTAAGCCCAAGGTACATTGGGCCATTTGATATCTTGGAGCGCATTGGTGAGGTGGCTTACCGTCTTGCATTACCTCCATCCTTAGAGGAAGTTCATGATGTATTCCACGTCTCACAACTGAGGAGATATGTGACGGACCCAAACCATATAGTTGATCATTCTGAGATTTCGGTGGGACCTAGCCTGAGATACGAGGAGCAGCCAGTTGGTATACTCGACACCAGCGAGAAGACACTGCGAGGGCAGACAATCAGACTGGTTCGAGTAGCTTGGAAACAGCACTCTCCTGGCGAATCGACCTGGGAGCGAGAAGATGTTATGCGCCAGCGTTATCCACACTTATTTGCTGATGCAGGTAAAACCTGAGCATCTTTAATTTTTATAAATCTTGCCTTTATAGTTTACCCTTCGATTGCGAGGACGCAATCCTCTTAAGGGGGTAGATTGTAAACACCCTAATTTTTTTTTCAATTTTAAAATAAATCAATTTTCGGGAATTTTCTGCAATTTTCTGAAATTTACATATGTCCTGTGCTGATTTTATAATTTTTATTGCTAATAACTAATAATAAAATGTGATGAAAATATGATTTTATGGTGTAAAATAGAAAATCTGACTTAGGATAATTTTCTGGGATTTTATTGGGCCTCAGACCTATTTTTAAAAGCCTAAAAACTATTTTTCTAATTAATTATTATTATTATTACACTATTATTACTGTTATTATTCTGTTTAGGGGCCCGCCCCGGCCCAGTGGGCCGATCCCGTTAGTACAACCCAGCCCAGCCGAACCTGGCGGGTCGGGCGGGTCCGCCCAACCCGGATCCGGGCCCGACCCGACCCGTCACCCTTTCTCCTCTCCCCACTCCGCTGTGCGACCGGGTCGCCCGCGCCACCGTCGGAAAGCGCGCCGCCTCCGCCGGGGGAGGCCACGTCCTCCCCTCGGCCGACTCCCCCGGCCACGAACCCCTCCCCCAGCCCTTATTTAAACCCCCTCGTCGAGATCCCTCGACCTCCCCAAACCCAAGCCCTAACGCCGGAACCTCACTCCGGCCGTTCCCTTCCCTAGCCCTGCTGCCCTCATCCCCTCGCCGGCCAGCACCACTAGCCTCGCCGCCCTCCAGCCAGTGGTCCGTCCCCACCTCGTCGACCTTCGCCTACCCCAGCAGCTGCCCTCTCCGTTCGGCTGAGCCGCCCGGGAACCGATGACTTCGAGACGTGCAGCTCCGGCCAGACGCCTGAGCCGACCGCGGCAGTCTCGAGCCTCGCCGACCTTCGGCCAGAGCCGCGGTTCAGCAGACCCCAGCCCTAGGCCGGACACGCCGCTGGACACACAGACACAGCGTGGACACAGCGTCCAGGACACGAACTCGCGTGTCGGACACCGAAAACCCCATTTCGAAGGGCCTTGTTCAGGTACTCGTATCTTGCACCCTGTATCTCCGTTTTCGATTCTGTAAATTGTATCGCATAGCCTGTATGACCCTCTCGGTGCCCGGACAAACCGCTCGGGGCATCGCGTCCTGTGGTGATCGTACACCGCGATCCAAAAACAGGAAAAAACCAGACCCTGTTTCACCCCGGAACTGAGTACGCCCCGCCAAACGGGACGACTTGGTCGCGTGCGGTCTTCACAGATACGTGCGCCTCGTCGATACGGACGTGTGAAATTTTGCGAAAGCTGATTCGGGTGTGCGTGCACACCGGAATCAACGCGTATCCGCGGACATCGCCCCATATCCGCCTTTTCTACAATTTTCCCTAACTTCGTGCACACGCGTCAGATCGAGACAAAACTTGCACCATCAGACTCGTAGCGATACGCTGGTCCTGTGGGTCAAGTTTGGTTCGATTCTGAGAACGTTGACGAAATCGCGTGTCGTGGGCCCCACAGGCCCCGCTCGACGGGCGATTTCGTGATCGGCTCATCGGAATTCAAATCTGAAAGTTCCGTTGGGTTCGTATCAGCGTTCTTGACCTGTTGACACTAAGTTTGGTGAATTTGGAGACCGTTGACCCTGACACGTTTTTCGGTGCAAAGCGGGCCCACCGGTGGACCCCGTTTTGGCCCGAAATTGCCGTTTTTGCCCTTGTCTCCAAATTGGACCCAAGGACAGGCGTTCCTAGCTATTTGACACCTTCTGAGCATGATGGTACTGTTTATTTCAGCTTTCAGAGACATCTCTAGAAATTTCTGAAATCAGGACCTAAGTGAAATTCAAACATCAGGCAAGTGCACCTTGCCAAACTTGCAGTCTTTATTTTCATATTTTCTGTAATAATACTTTGCTGGATGTCTTGTGTAAATTCATATAAACTTGTTTAAACTGCTTAACCTAGGAAACGCGTGACGTACCTAGTGTCCGATCATAGTCGGGTGCCAACACCGTACGCGGTGTTGGGTTCGTCATTTAGAGATGGATTTACGATCCCCTTACTTTTGTACTTGACCTATCAAGTACCCTACAACCCAGGACACTTGACACTATCATGGACAGAATCCTCCTGTGATATTCGTGGTGATTCTGTATAGGATACAGGACATTGACAGAGACATCTATTTATAGACAGTATGACTTGTTGCATTAGTTATAATCCCGCTGACATGGACATGAGACATTATGGTCATGGCTTGCGTGATTACATTGGGTGGGGAGAGACACACAGGCTACAGGCTGTTCTATATATATATCTACTATTATTGTGAGGTTGTAGACTCTCCAGCAGAGCTAGACCCTTTACGTGTTATTACTGCTACCGGCTCCCCGACACAGAGCTTGTAGCGGTCTCAGCCTGAGTACTAGTGTTGCTCTCATTTGCATATCACATAGATGGTTACATAGTTTACCCTGCTGTTTCAATTAATTTAATTGCACTGCATTTATTTGGCTTGTTTTATTTTGTGCCTTGCTATGTCCACTGAGGACCTGGAATGGATTATGTCCCCAGGTTTAGCTGAGGAGCAGTACCCCAAGATATACGGGACCGGAGCTGAAGCTATTGCTGGAGCAGAACCGAACACTGAAGACGAGGTGACTGTCGAAGACTTCTCCTGAGTGCCTTTTCCAGTACTCAGTATTTATTTCATGTTTATCTCTTGTTCCTGGCCTATAGAGCCAGTTTATTCAGACATAAGTCGGATTATTTCTCCGACTGACTTGCTGTGATTGTTGTTGCAACTTATTTCCATTTCATTATGCAGTTTATTCTTTATCTTTATGGATGAGATTAGTGTGACTTATGGTAGTAGACCTTATTTACAGCTTAAGTATGCCCTGATGGTTCCATTAAATTGGGTAATCCATCGGTGCGTACTGCTGGCCATTGCCACGCATCTCCAGTCCCTCGGCATTTTGGGACTGGGGCGTGACACCCTAAGACTCTCCTCTTCCCGCCCCGACGACCCCTGAGCGCCGCCGTCGCCACTGCGCGAGGCCGCCGCCCTTACAGCCGGCCGACGAGCAGCCGCAGCAGTAGCCGCGGCTACAGAGGCAACAACCCCACGCCTCCCAACTTTGTGGTAAGTTATCTCCCTCATCGTTGCAATATTTTATGAATGGTTTGTCTGTATACACTCACAACCTGACCCCCTAGGAATTTCTTCAAGTGAAAAAACTTTTGGAGCCCCGGATTGATCGAAAAATCGACCGAAAGTTGGCCGAAAAACTGTTCGAAACAGTTCAGAAATTCAATCCAACAACCCCTGTTCATGTCCAATTTTCCACCAAACCCGTTTAATATTTTCAAAATATACTTAAAAGGACTTCTTCACAATTTAACCAATATTTTTACCATTCTTTTAGTTTTTTATTAGTTTGCTTTGTTGGTTAAATTATTCTGATATCTAAACGACAAAAAAATTAGTTTTTAAAACCTTAAATTCTTGAGATACAGAGTGCGCCCCGCCAAACGGGACTACTACGTCACGTACTAGTTGCACCGAAAGGGGCGTATGGTATATTCTGACGTGCGGACTTTCGCGGAAGTTGATTCAAACATGTGTACGCGTCGAAATCAACCCGTATCCGTAAAAATTTTCTGTATCACAACTTTTGCAAATAATCACCCTACTTTGTGTACGCTCGTCGAAACACGATAAAACTTATGCCATTGGATTCGTGGTATCATACTGGTCCTGTGACCCAAGTTTCACATGATTCTAAGATAGTTGACCGAACCGCTTATTCTCGGGCCCTACGAGTTGATTTGATGAGCAATTTTGTTATCGGCTCACCAGAATCTAAAATTGGACAGACCGTTGAGTTCGTATCATCATTTAGGATTTGTTTGACCTATAATTTGTCCTATTTAGAGACCTTTATCCCCTAACATGCATTTTGGTACAAAATGGCCCACATGTGGACCCCGTTTTGACCCAAAATTATTGTTTTGCCCCTATGTCCAAATTGGACAAAATGGTAGAGTTTTATGACTATCTCGCTGATTTCGGAGACGTTCATTCGGAGGCAATGGTTCTTGATCCTTTGTGCTTGACGTCTGGACGTTTACATTACACATATTGCTTGCTAGACAAGTATACCTTGCCATAGTACTGTCTAGTTACATTCCTTTATTGCATGTTCATTTTTATTATTTATTTATATTTATTTTGCTATATAAAACTATGCGTCCGAGAATAACTTGGATGCAAGGGCGGTTGCGTCGTCTTTTGTCTTTATTTATATTATGCATATTGACCTAGAGTTAAGAGACCACCCCATGATTTTGAGGCATCTTATGTTTTATCAGCCGTGACACATCTGTTATATGAGTGTGGGTCTCATGTAGGACACAGACTTGCGTGATGGGTTGGTCACATGTACGTGTGGGATGTGCGATAGGAAATAACTGCTAATAAATTTGTATGCTAGAAGACTTATCAGTTATTAGAGGTATCATCATGTTATAGATGTGATACGAATAGAGCATGGGGTGGGGAGAATAACAAGTAAGGCATTTGGGCTCTTTTACACTTTTCTTTTTGTAACCCGTACGCTCCGCTGGAGATGCGTGGTAGATGACCCTTATATCATTTACAGGCGGCCTCTGACGTCCGAGAGACGCTACATTTTTTGGGCCTCTAATTCTCCGAGAGAGTTACGCCAATTCCATTTTTAGCCAGATAGCCCACGTGTTGGAAAGTTGTTCTCAAAAGTGCATTCACATAGACGGTTAGACGACCCTTTGGATGTTTATTTTTAATACTTTATTGGCATGCTTCTATGTATCTTGTTACGTCCCTTTGAGGACCTAGTCCCTTTCCAGGTGTAGACGATCTCGATGATTTGCAGGAGCATGGACCCAGACTTGCTACTTCTTTATCTTTCGATGAGGTCTTCCATTCGAGCCTCTCTGATCATTAGATAATGTACTTATTATATTTCCTTTCCTATTATAGTTTGGTAGTGGATTTGTCTCCACCCAACTATTAGTTCTTCTCGACTAGTTCATATTTGGTTCATTGACATATTTGATCATTTATTTATTTATGTTTTTTGTGGATGGGATTTAGTTATGTCCTGTGACTTATGATAATTATATACCACTTATGAATTATTATTCATAATACAACGTACGTATGTGTTATGGTTTCCATATATTAAAATTTTTATATACATACGGCTGGCATGCTTATGTATTTCTAGTCCTACGTATTTTGGGACTGGGGCGTGACATATTTTTGTGGTAGCCCATGCAGGTCGAGAGTATATTATCTCAGTTATGTTACTATACCGAGCAAGTCTGCAAATATGATTAGAGTATAGGTCTCATCCACATACTTGACTTTTTCCCTTAATTTTGTTCTAAATTCTTTGAACTCACCTACCTTCCTTGACCTTTGGAATTGTACACGCTTAATTCTCTTGACATCGATATTTTTATTTTCTCACCTCTTCCTATTTACTTCCCTAATAGTTCCTTGAGTATAGCCTCCTGCCAGAATATAGGAATCCTTGTTTTTAGGGTTAGGAGATAATTATGATAGCATACCTAGTAAGAAAAATAAATTAGAATATTAGCATCTCCCAAAAGTTTAGCATACCTAATAAAACCTAACATCCAACACCTATAAATTGATTGACCATTATCCTTTGATATTTAGGAATAACTTGAGAGTAGTATAGACACTACTAGGGTTAGTTAAAAATTTGACCTTATTATTGACCATAGTATTGAGGAACCAATAAAAATCCGAGGTTGAATATTATGACTAAATCATAACTTTCATAGTGAGATAATATAAGAGGACTATAAAGTTAGTTTCTTGTCTTCATATTAGCAGAGCAGTACCTTAGGAAACCAAGAGGAATGAACCAATACCTTAGTAAGCAAGGGTACCCTACCTTCAGCTTAGTAGATCCCCTAGAATCTATGATCATCGTTGAGTCATACTTGAGTCTCTATAAGTCATCGATCGTGCCATCTCATCAAACTATCTATATATTTTTCCATCTTGAGTTAATCCCTCCCTCCATCATAGATCAATTATCATAGCTCTTTACCAATTAAAATCCATTGAATGAATATATCCTTTTTCTTGATCATACCTTGAACACAGAGACTAGCATACCACATTTTCTTAGGAAACCATGATATTATCAAGAGTCTCTCTATTTACTTTCATATCTTCTTTCTTCGAAACCTTAACGCTCACTATTTGTGCGATAAAAAAAATTCCTTCATCTTTCAAATCGTGATACATTACCCTTCTAATGGTAGGCCTAGAAATTCCTTTTATGTTAGGATATTTAGTTAGTAGGATTATAGTTTGTTAATCTTGAATTTTAAAATTTTGTGCTTAGTAGTTAGAACTTGATAGTTTGAGTTGTCATTTAGATTATAATTTTACGATTATCCTTTAGTTTCAAATCAAGTAATATGTTCCACATATCTCAATACAGGTTATATCCTCTCTCACTTGAGAGCGAGTAATTTCTCCATTCACAAGTTATAGTATTAGTTAAATTCTTGTAAGTTGGGTAGCATATCTCACAACCTAAGCATCCCATAGTCCTTATGACCCATTAATGAAGTATAATTGAATAACACTAACTATATGCTAGCATAAGACGGTAATGTTTATCCAGACTGTAGAACTTAGAGGCCCATACCCCCATTTGGTCGACCAAAGACTTAGACAAGAAGCTAAAATGGCAACTGTAGAGGCACAAATACCATACGAGGCTTAGATTCTTGATGAACTAAACTATTGTACTTCCATCCATCATAATCTCATATATTTATATTTTTTTACTATCTTGACTTATGCTGCTATTATAGCCAAGTTTTGTAAGCTTATTTTTTATCGAGCTTGTTCATGACACATGTGTTAGTGGGGGTCCATACTAATACATTATCTAAATCAAAATCAGTATATTATGGTCTGTACAACCTTAGTACACTTGGTTCGCTCCTCGCATGACTCCTTATGTGGATTGAGATATAGATGACTTAGCTTGTTAGATGAATATACTTGCCCTCTAGACATGTCAGAGCATACAGTATCAGGTACATAACTGTATTGATATGAGCATGCAAATAAAAATTTACCAAAATAGGATCTCATTCGCAACTGCACTGATAACTCTCATTTGAATTCTTCAATATCTCTTAAAACCCGTATTTGTATTCGATCGCGTCTTTCTTGAACTATTTATTATTATTTTCGTCTTTCCCTATTTCAGAAAGGTGCACACTCGTGGTTGATGGAAGTTGACACACGGATAGTACTAAATATGTGCCCCATTATGACACAAAATTTTAGGAGTATAGATCAATGTTGAATTGAATATATAGTGGGTTAGCAACCATAAGGATAGTTTAATTTTTTTTAACTAGATGGCATACCCGTAAAACTAGTAGGGGACACGAATAGCAGTAGTAGTATTATTTTCGTTCCTATCAATACCTCGCTCTCTTAGGTTACTCATCTCATCTACCGTATCCTTCGTATCCTCGGTCCTTTGTGCAAGTTCTCCTTATACAAAAATTTATTCATGTCATTTTACCTTATTTTAGGTAGACCAAGCTGATCCTTAGAATTTAATACATGAGTTACATCTTTCCCTTTTCGAGTTTGAGGTACAATATTCTGTACTCAACTTATTTATACCGTATTGCCTCCACTTATTTTTGGAACTGTGCCTTATTTTTAATTTTGTGGACGAATTCTTGTAAGTTTGGTAGATTGTAAACCCCCTCACCCAAAAATAGGTATTTTGTGTGTATTTTGTGTGTATTTATTTTAGATTATTTTAAATCAATTAAAGCTTAATTAATTTTATTATGACACTACACCATAGCTTGAACATTAATGATAAAGGATAGCCCCAAAATATGTATTGTCCTTCATAGGAAGTAGCCTAAATTGGAGACACTACTCGTAGGATCATCCTGTGGCACAAAATTCGATCATTTAACATTAGTATGGCACTAAAGTAACAACCGTAGTCCTTAATTTTAATGCTTAGATATTTATGTATATATGATTAATTTATGGTCATTTTCTAATTCCAACTTCCTATAATTAGCATCCCATAATTCTTCATGAAATTTTGGACAATTTTCTTTTTGTGAGATTTGTATTTTATTATTTGCCATTATCATTATCCCTTTAGAATCCCAATCGAATCTTCATTACTATTACTATTGGATAAGATTGACTAATTAGTTACTAATAATCTAATTAGGAAACACCAAATTCTAATCCTACCCATGAACGAAACTCCCTAATTTTATTTTGTATTTTAATTATTTTTATTTATTCAAATATTAATTACATTAGAGTATTCTTTTAGTTAATTAGGAAATAAATTTCTTGATTTATTTAATTACAAAAATACTTATTTGAAATTATTTCTCCAAAACTATTTTTACTACCATTTATCTCTTGTTTAATATTATAAATGCTTTTAGAATTTATTTTATGTGCATATATAAATATTTGAATTTTATACAAAAATCTTTATATAAAAGTATATATATATAAATATATTGTTAATTAGAAAATGAATTCTTTGCATTATTTACTTATATAAATAAAGTGTTGAAACATTTCTATAATTATTCACATTTTATGTTTTTGAATGCCTCTTCCTATAAAATTCAACTTTTAGGTTTTATTGATTTTTATATACATGCATATACATTTGTACTATCTATTTGTCCTAATAATTATTAATTAGAAATTATTTTTATTAAAATAATAATATATATTATCTTGTAAATTATATATATGGAATGTCTATTTATACTGTTGTGCACAATATATTTCTCCTATTTTTTATATATATTTTAGATTTTTCTATGGGATATATATAATTACTTATATATATATATATATATATATATATATATATATATATATATATATATATATATATATCCAAAACTTAATTTGGTTTTAAACAAACCTATCCCAGATTTTCTCTCATCTACTCCTATGCAAATCCTAAATACTATTCCTATTCCTAACTAAACCCATACACCAGCAGAACCCCCCCCCCCCCCGTAGACTCGCGATTGGCTCTCTCTCTTCATCTATATATACACCACATATTTATCCGAAACCTAAATCCTAACCCTAAGACTCTCATCTTCCCTCCCCGGCGACCCCTGAGCGTCGCCACCACCGCACGAGGACGCCGCCGCATTGCTGGCCGATGAGCAGCCGCAGTAGCCGCGGCTATATAGGCCGCAGCAACAACCCCACGCCCCCCAATTTGTGGTAAGTTCTCTCTCTCATCGTTACATCGTTTTACGAACGGTTTATTCGTATACACTCACAACCTGACCCCCTAGGAATTCCTTCAAATGGAACAAATTTTAGAGCTCCGGATTGATCGAAAAATCGACCGAAAGTTGGCCGAAAAACTGTTCGAAATAGTTCAAATATTCAATCCAACCACCCCTATTCATGTCCAATTTTCCACCAAACCCGTATTTTCAAAACTAACTAAAAAGACTTCTTCAAAAAATAACCAAGATTTTTACTATTTTTTATTAGTTTGCTTTGTTGGTTAAATTATTCTGATTTCAAAACGACAAAAAATCAGTTTTCAAAACCTTGAAATCTTGCGATACAGAGTGCGCCCCGCCAAACGGGACCACCGCGCCAAGTACCTGTTGCACCGAAAGGGGTGTATGGTATATTCTGACATGCGGGCATTTGCGGAAGTTAATTCGGACATGTGTGCGCTAGGAATCAACTCGTATCCGTAAAAAAATTTCGTATCGCAAATTTTGCAAATAACCACCCTACTTTGTGTACGCTCATCGAAACGCGATGAAACTTATGCCATTAGATTCGTGGTATCACATTGGTCCTGTGAATCAAGTTTAACGTGATTTCGAGACAATTGACCGAACTGCCTATTTGCGGGTCCCACGGGTTGATTTGACAAGCGATTTTGTGATCGGCTCACCGGAATCCAAAATTGTATATACCGTTGAGTTCGTATCATCGTTTAGGATTTGTTTGACCTATAATTTGACCCATTTAGAGATATTTACCCCTGGTACGTATTTTGGTACAAAATGGCCCACATGTGGACCCCGTTTTGACCCAAAATTAACGTTTTGCCACTGTGTTCAAATTGGACGAAAGGGTATAGTTTTCTGAATATCTTCCTGATTTTGGAGACATTGGTAATATTTATTTCAGCATCCGGAGATGTCATTCGGAGGCAGTGGTTCTTGATCCCTTGTGCTTGACGTTTGGACGTTTATATTACACAGATTGCTTGCCATGCAAGTATACATTGCCATAGTACTATTTAGTTACATTCATTTATTGCATGTTCTTTTTTGTTATTTATTTTCATTTATTTTGATATATAAAACTGTGCGTCCGAGAATAACTTGGGTGCAAGGACGGTTGCGTCGTCTTTTGTCTTTATTTATATTATGCATATTGACCTAGAGTTAAGAGACCACCCTATGATTTTGAGGTATCTTATGTTTCATTGTCTTTGACACGTCTGTTACGCGAGTGTGAGTCTTATGTAGGATACGGACTTGGGAGATGGGTTGGCCACATGTACGCGTGGGGACGTACAATAGGGAATAACTGCTAATAAATTTGCATGCTAGAAGACTTAGTAGTTATTAGAGATATCATCGTGTCATGGATGTGATACGAATAGAGCATGGGGTGGGAAGAACAACAAGTAACACATTTGGGCTCCTTTACACTTTTCCTTTTGTAACCCGTATACTCCGCCGGAGATGCGTGGTCAGATGGCCCTTATATTATTTACATGTGACCTCTGACGTCCGTGAGACATTATATTTTTTGGGCCCCTAATTCTTTGAGAGAGTCATACGAATCCCATTTTTAGCCAGATAGCCCACGTATTGGAAGGTTATTCTCTAAAGTACATTCACATAGACGGATAGGCGCCCCTTTGGATATTTATTTTTAGTACTTTATTGGCATGCTTCTATGTATCTTGTTACGTCCCCCTGAGGACCGGGTCCCTTTTCAAGTGTAGACGATCTCGACGATTTGCAGGAGCACGGACCCAGACTTGCAACTTCTCTATCTTTTGAGGAGGTCTTCCCTTCGAGCCTCTCTGATCATTAGATGATGTACTTATTATATTTCCTTTTATATTCTAGTTTGGTAGTGGATTTGTCTCCACCCAACTATTAGTTCTTCTCGACTAGTTCATATTTGGTTCATTGACATATTTGATCCTTTATTTTTTTATAATTTTTGTGGATAAGATTTAGTTATGCCCTGTGACTTGTGACAATTATATATCACTTGTGAATTATTATTCATAATACAATGTACGTATGTGTTATGGTTTCCATATATTAGAGTTTTCATATATATACGGCTGGCATGCTTACGTATTCCTAATCCTACGTATTTTGGGACTAGGGCGTGACAATATTAGCAAGGGGTGAAAGATGTATCTTAGTATAGATATCATGGATGTGGTTGAGGGTTACATGCAATGTGATAGGATAGGTTGCTAGCATAGGATACTTGGGTACTTGGTATTGAGGTATCTTGATAGCTAGTAGCATATATGGAAACTAATTAGATAGTGATATCTTAGTATCTATAGTCAAGGGTTTAGGAAGATATGGATATTTGGTTAAAGTATTATTGTGATGAGTTAGTATATAACTAGCTAATGGGTATTAGGCTAAGATATTGTAAGGTATTTGTTATATATAATCTATATAAAGTATATGATACATAATATAATATATTAGCTAGTATAGTCTAAAAACTAGCATAACTTAGAAACATAGTATAGCAAGGTATTGACCTAGAATGACTTGATAAACCCCTCCGGCGTGGCTGCTCTCCTCGCACGGCTCCTCCCCTCCGACGTCTATTTACTGGAGTTTAAAATCGTTGGCTCTACCTTTTGCTCTATTACTGGAAGCCATGAGACATAAGTCTTCTCTTCTCTTTCATATTTCAGTCTCATAGATTTCGGCACAAGAGCGTAAGGTAGAGCCAAAGGTCCCATGGATTCTAGGTTCATTTACCTATTTCTTATTAGGTTTCTAGCTAGGTCAAGATATAAGTGAGTATATTGAGTATGTGAGTGTCCACGTGTTCCTTGTAAGTAATATATCTGAAAAGAAATTTTACTTCTGTAAACCTTTTTAAGGCTTTTCGAGTTTCACTTAAATAACCAAGTTTTGACCTAGAGACCGAGTTTCAAGTTAGTGTCATAGGTATTTAAAACTTTGTCCTAGTGTCAATATACAAGAGAGTATCAATATGTGATATTGTGTACCATGGTATGCGATATCCACATGAATGGATCACAAGGAATATGTGACGACATCCATATCCTCAAATTAGAGTTGTCCAAATGTCTACTAGGTTTGGAAATCAATATCAAACTTATCTATTTACTTATTTTACGGATACTCATGAGTCACAAAATAGATACTCACGCATCACAACTCGAATATTAATGATATGACCTAAATACCCACTTTGATGAACATTTGGATAATATACTTGAACTATGTCTATTCATGTTTACAGAAGTATCTAGAAATAGATCTGAATTACTATCTACATCATTTTTCGTGGATATACAACCTTCATCCTGATGACATGTGCGGTGTGTGAGATGAATACATAAAGGGAGTAGAGCAGTTCCTGCAGTTCGTCAAGGCGTTCCCTGAGTTCATAGACGGCACAAAAATTAAGTGTCCGTTTGTGAAATATCGTAACATAAAATATCATCAAGAAGTGGATGTGACATATCATTTGTATTCGAGGGGTTTCACTCTGAATTATAATCAGTGGACCTCACACGGAGAGCTTGTACCTTTAGCATCGGAGCATGAGCCTTATGTGGATCCATATATGAATTTCTACGAGCATATTAATTTGAACGATGAGTACGTGAACATGGTTTTCGACGCTGCGGGGCATAGTTTCGATCCAAAAAATCATGAAACAGCTGAGGAGGCACCGAATGTCGATGCTGCAAAGTTTATAGATTTGTTGGAGAATGCAAGGACTCTATTGTATCCTAGTTATGAGGATCATTCACCATTAGAGGTAGTCACCAGGATGTTGAGCATAAAGTCTGATATTAACATGTCGCAAGAATGCTACAACCGACTGATCGAGTTGATTATAGAGATCTTGCCGGAGGGTGCCAAGTTACTTACAGACTTCTACCGATCTAAGAGAATGGTTAGATCACTATGGATGTGATATGAGAAAATTAATTTGTGTCGCAACAGTTGCATGCTGTACTACAAAGAAGACAAAGATGAAGCAATGTGCAGATTCTGTGGTGCTGATTGCTACAAGGAAACTGGAAGTGGAAAGACTCTCGGTGCAAGAAAGCCGACCAATTTGATGCACTACCTCCCTTTGACGCCATGGTTGCAGAGGTTATTTATGATGAAGGAGACTGTCGAAAACATAAGTTGGCACAGGCGGAATAGATCGAAGGAGTGTTGGATCATCCATCTGATGGAGAAACATGTAAGCACTTTGATCGAGAGTATCCCGATTTTGCTTTGGATCCGCGTAATATCAGATTGGGGCTCTCCTCCGATGGTTTCACCCTATTTGGACTTTCGGGCTCCCAGTATTCGTGTTGGCCTGTGATTGTCACTCCGTACAACTTGCCAAAAATATAAGTTTGTACTTATTATTTGTACACTTTCATTGTGTGACTTATTTGTACATTTTTATTGTGTGACTGGATATTGTGTGACTACATTCGGGCCTTAGAGTCATATTTTTATTAATTTATTTCATCATTATTGTTGTATGATTGTACCAGTGTTGAGTGTTCCATCGAAGGGGTTGGAAAACCCAGAGAATTCAACGGAGGGTTGCTCCGGGTCTGTCTATTTATTTGAAATATGATACTGCAAGCATGTTATATTATGATATTACATGCATTCGTTTATTTCAGTTATTTATTTTTCTGGTAATATTAACAACGTTTAGCGACATTTAGTGACGCCCTTACGTGTCGTTAATGACGTTGCTAAACTGTAACTGTCTCATGGTGTCGCTGATTATTACTACACGTCGCTAAATATTATTGACATGACAATTTTGGCCATGTCAGCTATTCGTTGCTGATTCTGTCTCAGGTCATCATCGCTAAATTTAGCGATAATTATCGACCAAATTTTAATGTCACAAATTTGGCGACACTCGACGCTAAGAGTCACAATTTTTGTGACTTTGTAACGTCGCTAAATTACGTCGCTAGAGCGACATTTTTCGACGTTGTTTTAATCAGCGACTAGTTTTTCGGGACTAAGTCCAAACGTTGCTAAATATGTCGCTACTCGGTATTAGTGATGTATTTTTGACATTTGGTAACATTTTTTTGTGTCGCTAATTTTCTTTATTCTAGTAGTGTTAGAATTATAAATCGAGTCTCAAGAAAATTTTGTCGTAAAGAATGCAATAAATATCTACACAACTGAGTGCAAAAAATAAAGTCTGAAATTCTCAATAAATGTATAATATTCATAAATGATCCAATATCATGGG
This sequence comes from Iris macrosiphon, assembly GCA_036927795.1. Classification (NCBI taxonomy): domain Eukaryota; kingdom Viridiplantae; phylum Streptophyta; class Magnoliopsida; order Asparagales; family Iridaceae; genus Iris; species Iris macrosiphon. Next base: position 34,217,110 of record JAYESA010000020.1, on the reverse strand, counting down.
TCAAAACACAAACAACCATTAAACTATCCTAACTAGGACTACTGCGAATTTGGAGGAGGATGAGCACCGACGCGCACTAGAGATAAGAAGAACTAATACTGCTCCCATAAAATCGATATCGATGTCGATGAAGAAGACAGTAACGTCGGTGGAGTCGATATCGATGAAGGCACACCAGGAGGACGTATCTGCTCCAACGCTGCTAGTCGATGGTTGTATGAATCCATGGTAGATAAAAACCTTGTACTGCTATCAACCATTGAATCATGTATCATCGTCAGCCTCTCGCCAATGGACAGCTGTGATGCTTACAGCTCTATCATGATACGCTCTGTCGATGCTCTAAGATCAGTAATGCCATGCTCCATCCTCTCGGTCATATCCCTGAGCTCCATGATACTGCGCTCGAGCATATCAAATCATGCGATGAGCATCACATCGTCCGTTTACGGCTGAAATATTGGCTGTCCCTCCATCCTTCGCAGCAACTCGTCATAGAGAGACACAATCTGACGGTCAACGATCTTCTGGACACGGACAGACGCCTGCGAGATCTGTGGGGAATGCACACTTGCAGAGGAGGCCCTAGAGTACTGCGTCACAACAAGGCGCCATAGGATCCCGTACTATAGTACGTATCCCTCTGTAGACCACCAGCGGTGCTCACCCACAGCTCGTCCGCTGACGGAGCTGGAGAGGGCTGCGAGGAAGTACCAACCTCTCCCACTGTAGGTGCACTAGCAGTCGCTCGCTCACGGACCCTAAGATACTCGACCTAGAAAAGTATGGATACTCGATAATTGCTAATATCTAAGG